>WWET01005270.1:18503-54033 GCA_011038615.1 Limnodynastes dumerilii
CACCTCCGCAGGTATGGAAAACATGCGAGAGGGGGGGGGGGTAGATCTGGTTCCAAGTGTGTTTTATTAAATACTTATGTTTGTAAGGCAATTTAACCTTCTAAGTTCTTTCTCTAAAATAATTTTTTTGCTTCAGCAACTAATAACAGATATGCATAATCATTCTTCAAGAATACTATTAGAAGCTGTACAATTAATTTATGAATTCTGTAGAAATATACAATATAAAATCAAAGCTTATTTCGCAGATTTTAATACGCACCTCATAGAGAATTTTTCTTACTGTAATAGATGGGAATAGGCGCTGTTTGCACTTTTTCCCGTCTTTGCTGACCATTGTTTTGGGCCCCTAAAGTCATGAATTCATGCTGAAGTTATGTGTGGTTAATGTAAATGTTTTTGTCATGTTGTATTCTAGCTTATTTATTTCTTTTCCGATTGTCAGATTTTTTTTGTTCGTTTTTTTTTAAATATGCGAACACTTGACAATTCATGATTTTAAAATTGGCAAATTTAACACTTAAGGTGTATACAAACAATATGCATACATACTTACTGTATTGTAGAAGTACATTGTATGGAGGTTAACTATTATTTACTACAGGGCTTGACAAATAATAATTTCCATGTGTCATGGCAACTAGATATTGGGATTTTGCGAAAGGATTTGCATAAATGTACAATTTGCCGATTTTTCTATAGATTAGTTCATCCTATGGCTGCTTTCTCTCTTGCTCACCTGCGGAAACTACTGGGACAGAAGCGCAATGCTGACTGTCCTAGCGGGTGAATGATCCGTAAGAAGGAAGAGAAGACTTCAAGCGGAAAGTAAACAGGTTTTTTTGTCACAAAACCTGGCTGCTAAGTTTTTTGGGCTTGCGTCTAAGTTTTACAAAAAAATTGTCAAACCCTACTACTTAAAAAAAATCAGCGTATATTTTAATCTGTTTGGACTCTGTGTTTAATGGTTTTTGTGTTTTTATTCATTGAATTCTTTGCGTTTCATAGAGCTAAAGTTCTACATTTTAAATCTTAAAGGACATTTATGGAATACTACAACTTTAAAGTATAAAGAAAATATTACAACCTGGCTTACATTGACATTGTTTATATGTCAATAAAAAGTGCTAAACTGATAAACAAGATATATATTATATATATATATATATATATATATAAAGAGAGAGACAATTTCACATTATTTTGCGAAGGAAGCTTTATGCGCTACTATTCTATTAATGTGAAACATGTTTGGATTCAATCATTCTAATTTATCACATTTATTAATAAATGTAAATATCGAGGTAAACATCCAGCTCCTAACGGTGATACATTTTAATATATGAAATAAATAATTGTATTGCTTTTCACTTTCAGCCTTAAGCTAGCTTCAATAAAATAAATGAATTAATCTTAAAGATCATCTCGGTTATAAGATAAGATTTTTTTTCTTACTGAAGCATATTGTAACCCTTTTCCTTTCCATATGCTACCTATAATTCTCCAGCAAATACCTCAATATCAATGACTTTATTCGACTGTATCATCTAAGGCCCCAGTCCAGATGTAATGACAGCAACACAAAACTTTAACTCTTTTCCATTGAAAAACATGATTTTTATATTCTGTGTAGGGTCCAGCTTGGGGTCTAAATTAAAAATGAATAACACAAGACCAGAGCCCAATTATATAAATCAATACAATTAACGATAGGGAGTAACTGAAAACTGTAAGCCATTCTTATAAGCATCCGATAAATAGATGTTTAACAGCAAATGATTTGGCTTACATATTGCTAGTGGCGATAAATACAGGTTAGGGTTGCTCAATTCTCATTATTTATACTCTCTAGTATGTTAGTAAGTTATTAGAAAGATACAGCGATATATAATCTATAAAATACATGTTGGCATTAATGAAAGTGTGCCAGCATATCTAAAAATAAAATATGGCAATAAATAAAATTTATTGTTTTTAGATAAGCCGGTGCCTTTTCATTAATGCCAACATGTATTTTATAGATTATATATCGCTGTATCTTTCTAATAACTTACTAACATACTAGAGAGTATAAATAATGAGAATTGAGCAACCCTAACCTGTATTTATCGCCACTAGCAATATGTAAGCCAAATCATTTGCTGTTAAACATCTATTTATCGGATGCTTATAAGAATGGCTTACAGTTTTCAGTTACTCCCTATCGTTAATTGTATTGATTTATATAATTGGGCTCTGGTCTTGTGTTATTCATTTTTAATTTAGACCCCAAGCTGGACCCTACACAGAATATAAAAATCATGTTTATCAATGGAAGAGAGTTAAAGTTTTGTGTTGCTGTCATTACATCTGGACTGGGGCCTTAGATGATACAGTCGAATAAAGTCATTGATATTGAGGTATTTGCTGGAGAATTATAGGTAGCATATGGAAAGGAAAAGGGTTACAATATGCTTCAGTAAGAAAAAAAATCTTATCTTATAACCGAGATGATCTTTAAGATTAATTCATTTATTTTATTGAAGCTAGCTTAAGGCTGAAAGTGAAAAGCAATACAATTATTTATTTCATATATTAAAATGTATCACCGTTAGGAGCTGGATGTTTACCTCGATA
Source organism: Limnodynastes dumerilii (assembly GCA_011038615.1). Classification (NCBI taxonomy): domain Eukaryota; kingdom Metazoa; phylum Chordata; class Amphibia; order Anura; family Limnodynastidae; genus Limnodynastes; species Limnodynastes dumerilii. The sequence continues at coordinate 21,120 of WWET01005270.1, forward strand.
TTTACATTTATTAATAAATGTGATAAATTAGAATGATTGAATCCAAACATGTTTCACATTAATAGAATAGTAGCGCATAAAGCTTCCTTCGCAAAATAATGTGAAATTGTCTCTCTCTTTATATATATATATATATATATATATAATATATATCTGCACCCAATCCCTAAAAAACGCTGTTTAAAACTGTGGGTCCTGTTGACTAAGTTAGAAATCACTTACAGAAATTAGAAGGTTTTCCCTTTCCAAGAGCAATGGTTTCCAACTTATGCTGCATGACCGGTGAGTTATGACAGGGAGCTGATGTACTGAGAAGTATGTAAGGGGGAAAGGGAGGATAGAGATACATACCAGCTGCCTGCTGAGGCATGAAACCACCTACTCCAGTTAAGTTAATAACAGCTGCTTGCTGTGAGGATAACGCCTGCTCTTGGCTGCTAGCACCTTGCTCCATTCCCTGTAAGGAAAAGAAAAACAAAAATAGCTCGTAACAGAGTTATTTTTCACAATCTCCTGTAGTGTGAAGTACAATAAGCACAGTGATATACAGAGATGCAGCTACTTATTAGCCTCCAATCAACTAACCCAACCTTCAAATTCAGGTGAACTGAAACTGCTCTGCAGCAGAGGCTTGGCCAAATTTCAAATCACAGCCTCAGGCTTATAAAGGGACACACGCTGCTCTCCTGCCCACTCTTTTGTTGAGGCAGGCAAAATATTTTTATATTGAAGGGCTAATGCATCCTCCAGGACTCTGGGGTCCTAGGGCCGGACTCAGAAATGCATTTTTCCAAAGTCCGCAATTATACGCAAGCACATAGCACGCCAACACCCATCAACACCCATGACACTCCCCTAACACGGCCGTCCAATCGTACACTTACACCTCCATAGACCACCTCTAACTTTACGTGTGTACTAACGTGCGTATTTGTATTCCGTACGTGGGATTCAATGCAATCGCTCCCTCAAAGGTTCTATGTGTATATGTCTACAAAATCAGTATGGGCTGGATCCCATGTTCTTATTATTCCATTATGTTCCGATTGGTTGTTTTGTGCTTTGCCTATGTATTTTTTATGGTAGTACCTAGCTATTGAAAGTCTGTTGTTGCGTAGGTATTGTTTAGTGGTGCATGAATATAGTGGTCCTGCAGTTGCAGATCCCTATGTAGCTGTTTTTTGGGGATCCAGACACATTCAAATTTTAGGAGCATCTACTCCTGATGGACTAATTCCAGACCTCTGTTGAGCTTGGAGCTCCAATCGCAAGTCCAAGTATCCCTCACTCCTGTGTGGTTGAGGGGAGGCCACTACTCTGGCACAATTGGAATTCCTTTAGCAGAATCCTACAAGTAAATTGGGGACGACTCAGAATCTGGTTTGCGTGTAAAGGCCTTAACCCGGCCCTTGATGTACAGTTTAAATTCCTCCCCTTCGCTGTGCGCAACCTGTCCCACCGTCTGTAAGGCTTCCAGCATGAAAAGTCTGGATCCTAAGGATCTAGATCTGTTATGGAAGACTTGTGTGGTCACAAATTGTGGAAAGTACCCACATCCGTATCCAATTATGTGTTCTGTTTATTTTTGTTTAGCTTGTTTTGTTATGGATTTACATTCGCAGCACTAATTCCTTATTTTGCTGTATATGGCGTTTAATTGAAGTTTGTTGTCAGGAAGCAGTATTTTGTAATTGGTCACTTGATCTGATGCATGCTATTCATTGACTTGTAGGATTTAGTTATACCCCCACAGAATGTAATAATAATGCCATATAATACCCTTTACATTGTATTGGAACTGATTATTGAAAAATTGCACAATTTAGTTGTACTGTATTTTTATCAGAATTGGTAGTGATATTAAATGTAATAGCAATGCATATGAGGGATTATCTTTCCTTTTGAATAACTTTTAAAGGACCTTCAGAATTGTTTAAAGTATACTTGAGGCTTAAGTTGAATGTTAGCCAGAATATGTAATCGGTGTTGTAAAAGGTAAATATAGATTTCTGTTTTGCGATGCAAGTTAGACAACCCTGAAAAGAATTTTAACAATGTTATGTGTTTTTAAATGAAACTATACCATATATCTGTTATTTACCAACATCATGATTCTGGTGCTTCTAGAGTTCTGTCCAATACCATGTTCACTTGTCCCAAGTAGCAGCTATTTGTAAAAAGACACGGCATTGAATCAAATGATCCCCAAACTATATCTGCTTAATGTCTGCTTAAAATGGCGCTGCTGTCTTGTTGCCCTTCTACAATTCCAGTCAGATGTGTATTAGAGATTGTACCATTATATAGGTCTATATAATATATATTATATAGAGCCTTTTACCTGTTGCCTGTTTTCTAATTAAAAAATGTATATGTCTAAAGGAGCCTGTTTCTTTCTTATTAAAGATCTGGGGCTGGATCCAGAAGTAAGAAAGTCAGCTGACTTTTGTATGCTATGTAAGTTGGTACTTCGCATGCACAGTACCAATATTCCCACATCGGAACACAGCCCCCCCACCCCCCGATGCAGCACTCTGTGTGGAATTCAGCCTGGTTAGTGGGCCTAGGTATTTAAATTGTAAGGTAAGGGCTTTGCTATATGTTAACATATAATTCAGTATTCCACATGCATCTCTGTGCATACTTAAGGTAGGGTCCTGACCATGGAGAGGAATTTCTTCATGCAGAATTTTGGATGCCAAAAAAGCCGTATGTTAGCCCCCAACAGAGGGTAATGTATGGATTTAGGACCTGGTTCAGAGATAAGCAAGGAAAGTTACTCCTGGGCAAAACCATGTTATTGCAGGGGAGTCATATTTCATCTGTTGCAAAAAGTTTTAGAGATGAGAGGTGGTTTCCAAGCTCCAGTCTAAATAACAGTGTAATAGTAAAGCTGGTCAGTATCTGTGTGCAGTAAGCAATTCAAAGATATATCCCTGCATGCAAAAAATACAATATTGACTCCCCCTGAAATCAACATGGTTTTGTCCAGGAGTAACTTTACTCTCTTACTTTCAATGGGCCGTATCCAGAACTACGGCCGTCTTCCACAGATGGCCGTAATTCAGCATGCGCAGTAGCTATTGTTCACTGAATTACGGCCGTCTGTGGAAGACGGCCGTAGTTCTGGATCCGGCCCAATCTCAAGTCTGAATCAGGTCTTTAGCCCTTATATGTAGATCAAATCCCTGGTGTTCTAGTTTCAAGTCATACACTTTTGTGTGCTGAAATGCTGTCTCTGTAAATCAATTAAATTTATGGGAATTTTTGGATTTTTATTAATATTATGTCTACTTAAAACAAACAAAACCAAGTCACATACAAGTTGTTTTGACAATCTCCTTCAAATCCTGTATGTGCAGAAATGCTTTGTCTAAAAGCAAAGGTGAAATAGAAATATAGAAAGTGACAGCAGATAAGAGCCCCTTGGCCTGTCCCGGCTGCCATTATTTATATTTTGAAACTATTCTGACCTTGACCCTATATTTAATGTAAGATTTAGGATATACCTTTATTTATCACAAGCATGTTACAATTGTTATACTGTGTTAGCCTCTACCACTGCAGATGAGAGGCTGCTCCACTTATCAACTATTCTTTCTGTGCTTTCTCCACACGTTTCCTCTAATCTTACTGCCCTCCAATTTACATGTATGTTCTCGTGCTCTAATAATTCCACCCTCCTGTACCTGGTTATACCCCTAAATATATCCCCCCTTCTCTGCTCCAATCTATACATGTGGCTGTAATCTATTTTTCTTTCTTTTATGTATGTTTTGTGACACCTGCCATGCAGCATTTTTTATTTTATTTATGTCTATCTGGAGTTATGCCCTTCACAACTGAACACTGTATGCCAGGTGAGGCTGAATCCCAAAATCCCAATAACATAAGGCTCCTAAGTGAGAAGAAAAGGAAAATTCGTCCTGGTGGACGAATGCTCTAAAATAACCATAACATGTAACCTCTTAAATGTTATTTTATGTCTCTTATGTCATAGATTAATATGTATGGCTTTAATTGTGGATAAACTATACTGTGGTAATTGGCCTGATTAAAAATTAGGAACGGAAGGCGACACAAGTCATTTACGTAATTCCTCTTCACATGTAACATTGTTGCATGTGCGTGCCAGATGATACGTGTCAGAAGGGCTTTAGGCGGGGTTAGCCATGCTAATGAAGTGCCGGGGGGTGGGGAGAGGCAGATGCAGGGAGCAGGGAGAGGCTGTAGGGTTTTGGACAATTAAGTATCCAGAACTCTGTAAGATGGAGGGTGGGGGAGGTTGCCAGGGGTGTGGACGCCCCTCCTCCATGCTTAATTACTGAAGATCTGAATCAGGCCCGATGATACTGTCAAATAAGGGACATTGAAAATTGGTTAAAGGGTAAACTGTTATCCTGGGCTAATAAGTAGCTAGAATAAGGAAACAAACCTTTAGAAGCTACAATATGTGATGGTACATGCTTAAACATAGTTGTGCACATGACAAATTCCGGCACTGACCGCAAAACACAGGATAAATATATATATATATACAAGTTCTGTGAGGAGATTCCCTGCACATTTATCTGTCTTTTTGAAAATTCTCTGGTAACGTCCAATGATTCATCACTTCTCATTTTATCTGTATCAGTTATTGATCTAGCCCTTGAAATGCTGTTTACTCCTTACCTAAATTATTTCCATTGACTTTGCAAAATTACATTTAATGTCACCTACTTTATTCAAACATGGATCTCATCATTTATTGCTTCTTATTTTATCTCCTATGCCAATAGTACAATAAATATACATTTTATAAACAGAAACAGTAAACGCTTTTATATAGTCCAAGACAGCTTACTAAAATTCTTCTGTCACCCCAGCTGACCTAATTTCCTACCCCTGGGCAAAACACAACAATGTAATCAAGCTGCTTTATTAAATGATATGCTTGTGTGTGTGTGTGTGTGTGTGTGTGTTTTTTTTTGTATTTTTTTAACCAGTGTTCAGTTTCTGTCCCTTTTTTTTGCTATACAAGTGTCTCAGGAACAATTGCAAAATTGTTGTACAAACAGCCAAATCATTTTATTTTCATTGTTGGTTTTATACAGAAGTAGTCACTTATTATTACTGATTACTAACTAATGGTTAATAGTGGTGCTCAGATGGGGAAACATTAACATTGTTCTTGTATGTAATATGCTATGGAGTGTTTTGTTTCAGAAATCCATTTGATGTTTAACCCTAATAAAGATTCCTTAAAGTAATTTCTCATTATAAATAAACCCATCAAAATATATTCTTTTTGGGTGGTAGTTTTATTGGATTCTTAATGTTTTTATATGTAAAAACTATACATATTGGGGCTGATTCAGAGATACGATTTCCACGGCACTTAGGAGCGTATATTTAGGATCTTAGAAAGTTCGCATTACTGCGCATGCGTAGTAATAGTGCAACGCCATGTACGTAGCGGTTAGGAGCGTAAATTCGCTAAGAGCGTAAGTTTGAATCGCACGCAAGCACTTAAGATCTTAAGTGCTGCGAATCTTTAAGATCTTAAGGATTTGCATGGAAATGGGCGGGGGGAGGCAGGGAAATGAGGGAAAGTGGGCGCAGGCTGACACTTAGGATCTTAAATAAACGCTACTACGTCACTTAAGATCTCAACTGACAGCGCAGAGTTAGGGTTAGTCAATGGTGGTCTAACTTTAAGATCCACCGCTGTTTGCAAGGGGAGTGACTGTTTATGCAGTGGGCTGTAACCTGCTAAGATCTTAATCTTAGATGCGTATATTTGCGATCTTTTCTCAATCGTATCTCTGAATCAGCCCCATTGTGTCAGCTCCTTTCAAATTAAATTTTCTGTTTGTAAAACGTGTTTAAAATGCAATATAGTGGGGTGAATGTCTTAGAAACTCCTGTCAAAGGTGTGGCAGAAATTATCTGGGCCTTAAAAATCAACTACAGGGGCCAGATTTACTAAGCTTAGAAGAGTGGAGATGGTGTCTATAGCAACCAATCAAAATCTATCTCTCACTTTCCTATTACATACTAGAGAATGTCAGCTAGAATCTGATTAGTTGCTATGGGCTCCACTTTTTCAAACCTGCAGCTTAGTAAATCTGGCCCCAGGCTTTCACTTGTATGCCAAAGTAACTGGAGTAATACTACCAATAATGGATCCTGCTGTCAAGAAAATAATTTGGAAATTGTTCTTGTGATCTGGTCTTAAAACCCATGCCTAAAAATTCCCCACGATTTATGAGCTTAAACATTCCACATAGGGTTGCTATCTGCGTATATATCTCCAAGTAAATATGTGCCTTATGTGTGTCCTTTTTGTTAGTATAAGTTGAAGCTTTTTTTTTTATATCTGAGAAAATGCCTGTTTTCCAAAGTTTTCAGCTAGAAATTAAGTTGGGTGTAGGGCATGTTTTAAGTAGTACAGAGTCTGATTCTAGGCAGGGACCTATGCCCTCAGTCTATGTCCATAAACTTCATTGGAGCCTTGTACTTGACACTGCAAAGTGTCCAGGGGCCTGATCCAGACCTTGTTAAGTGCATGAACTTAGTTACTCAAGTGTTAAACCATGTTGTTTTCAGGGGAGTCATATTTCATCTGTTGCAAACAGTATTAGAGTTGAGAGGTGATGTTTCCTATCCCAAGTCTAAATAACAGTGTGATAGTAAAGCTGGTCAGTATCTGTGTGCAGTAAGCAATTTAAAGATATATCTCTGCATGCAAAGAATACAATTACCTTGGCTCCCCCTGATATCAACATGGTTTAGCCCTTGAGTAACTAAGTTCATGCACATAACAAGGTCTGGATCCAGCCCCAGGTGTGTGGAAAAATGAATTTGTTCTAATCTACATCTAAACATGACACTCGCTCAACCAAAACCCCCAATAACTTCATTCACCTGAGATATCAGACTGAAGTTATATGTTATTTAAACACAATAGTTTAGATGTAATAACTTAACATCTCTATGGAGATCTGTTTTAAAGGCAAAAATATAATCAATATTAATATTCTGTTAGACACCGGGTAAAAATAAGCCATTTCTGGTAAGTGCTGACATGTTCGATCCATTCCTGTACTGTTACATCTGCTGTGTGGGTGGTTCTCATAAACACACACATAGGTTTTACACCATGCCAGCTTGCCAGTGGATCGAGACGCCCATCAAGATGTAGTCATTACATGTGGGGAGAGTGTTTTGTGTGAAATCAGCAGTGACCCAGGAGATCTCTGCTGCCTCACAGCGCAGGCAGCCAGCATTTCCTGTGTGTCTTCATTGCATATAATCTGCACATCTTGCCTCCATCTGAGTGGCACACAGCTGACGTGTATTGAGAGATTTGTGTTTATTTCATTTGACACACGTTTAGAGGCATATCGGCCTTCAGCATCCTGTTTCCTGCAGTGATAAGTCTCCCCAGCACACTGCAGATGAGGTTTCCTGTTGTCATTTCATCTGGGGCTTTTCTGTTTAAACTATTTTGCTGTTGGATTTGGCATGCGTTTATTGCCTTCACCTTGGCCATATATGATAGTACTCATTCTCTGTTGACCCTGCTAAGAGTTAAAATGACATTTAATATTTGACTGCATTCGTGGCAGACTGTGTCTTGACAGCGGTGCCTTATAGTGTGGCCACTTTTTCAGGTTTTGTCTCTATCATTTTATATCGCTTAAACCACATATTGAACCAGGTCACCTTGTTAATGAAATATTAGTCTGAGTATGTCGGAAGAATGACTTGTGGGTGGTCTTGTTACAGAATGAAGAATGCGAGTAGTTTCTCACGCTGGGGATATGAAAGCTGCTGCTGATGTGTAGAGACGGTGGGACGAGCATATGCAAGCTTTCCTGAGATCAGAGAGAGTTTTTCAACTGCAGGTACCTTTTTGTGCTCCCCTTTGCAGACAGGACAGTTGCCATACGTACTTTTCCTTAGCATTCACAGTATGCAGACATGTAATGTCTGACAAGAGGCTACTTGGTTATGTAACTATAACAGATCATCTCACAGATATTGCAGAGTGTATAAACATTTATCTAGTCCAGGTCTGTTATATGGGGTTCCATTTCATTATGCATTATCGTGCTGCAGACATCAAAGCTACATCACTGATATACTCCAATGCTTTCCTGCCACACACTGCTCTTCACTGTTCTCTATTGATCCCTAGGAATTGAACATTGAAGGACTGATCTAGAGTTGGGAGTTATGCTGATTACACAATACATTAAATATTACACAATCCAATATATTCAACGATTATCATCATGCCAATTTATATACCCAGCTTAACGGCACAGAAAGGTGCAAATCTGCACAGAGACATACCATGTTGCATTGTTAGGGGTGCAAATTAATAAAAAAAATACAGGACAAGACTTGCTAATTTAACCTGGTGTGCCAAAATACTAAATTTACTTATTTTTAAACTCTAGAGGTTATAGATACTAAATGCCACCGTTCAGCTTATTCTGGTAACACTTTTTAATCTAGCTTCCTCTACAGTTCAGCATGGTTTTTCCCAAAGTGCAGATTTGCTCCCGAATGCAGCCATTTAGAGACTGGGACTATCCAAACAATGTATTGTTATAAAGTAGCATTGCATAGCCACCAAAGCTTATGCCTTTATCACATGGGGCTCACTAATAACATTTGCTCTGTCCAGACTTCTGATAAATGATGCCTTCAACAAAGAGGCTGAGTTGTGTTTGCGGTATTACAATGTACAGTGTAGATGCACTAACGCACTTCATACTAATCCAGACTTGGACCAGTGCTATCTTATATCTGCTTAAGTCAGAAAGCTTAGAGTAGGATATGGGAAGTCCTTTGCTTTGTGGGGAATAGTTTGTGGAGTGTTGTTCAGATGTCTGGTTACTGGGGACTTGTAATAATTGATCCACATGCATCTGATAATTGCAGATGCGCCATGCACTGAAATGGTGTGCATCTGGTTCATAAACGATATCTTAGTGCAAACATGAGGTCCATTGATTTAAGAGTTATAGGGAAACTTATGGACAGAGGCAAAATATTTAAATCTATTGATATGTTCTGATGCTTCTGTATTATATGATGGTCAGTGGTGAACAATCTGCAGTATATGGTGGTAAGATGTGGTTCTCTTGCTGGTTACAGTCATGTGCAAATCAAATAAAACAGGAAACGTGTTGAAAATCCTTGACTTGTGTACTATAGTCTATAGATGCATTCTGTGCTTTTATCTACTATATTTGCTCAGTTGTAAGTCCTTTGTCCAATATATATACCTCTACATTATAGACATGTTAACTTTCTGGATTGTGAATTGAAAAGTCACTTATCAGGCAAAGATTGCAGTGAATAACGCAATACAATACTTTACCACTGTGCAGTGTTAAATGTCCATTTCACTTGTGTGGATTTGCTGATGGTCATATATTGATGGAGGGTCAACATTTTCAACAGGCTTCAAACCTCCAAAAATTGTGATCAGACCACACAGAATAGCTTTTTTACATCCTTCTTTGATGCAAATTCCATTTTGACACCAATGTAGATAGGATTGTGCTTTAAAGAGAAATGTTATTTACATGTCATAACTGAGCTACTGTGTCACAACATTTAGAAGGTTGAAAAACATTGGAGAATTTCAAACCAAGAAATATATGTTCCATGGAAAATTAAGTACCTGTTTTGTGCCTTTTGGATGGAATGTATTTAGTACTTAAGAATAGAACTTCTGTAAAACTGCTGTTCAGATGTACAGCTCAAAGTGGTTTCCATTTCCTTTACATTATTTTTAACACCGGCTATACTGCAGGAAGTCCTGGCTCATGTAAAGCTGATTGTTGCATTTTTAATTAAAAGAAAAGCTTGCTGTTTTTATTTGAAATTGCACCATTGAGAGAATACTTTATAAATACTGCATAATAACCATAGCTGTTCACATTATACCATCTGGAATATTTTAATGTTTTAAATGTCAGGTAGGTGTGTGTGTGTGTGTGTTTTTTTTTGTGTATATGTGTATATGTGTGTGTGTGTGTGTGTGTGTCACACACACTCCACTCCAGATCCACACACACAAACATACACACACACACACACACACACACACACACACAGTGTTCTCCCCAGAAAATGTTGCCAGCTGGGTGGGAGCAGTGTAATACTTTGCAATAATAATACTTGACGGGATCCAGACATATGTTCACACTGCGAAATGCCACGCTGGTGCTGCACTACTGGGAACCAAGCCTTTACGGTCCATTGGAGCACAACCAAGACTGAAAGCTGGAGATCACAATCAACGTTTTGGTCAGGTTTGGCCGGGTGGCAAGCTAAAATTGCCGGGTGCAGCACCCGGCTAAAATGCCCTGGGGAGAACACTGTATATATAAATATAATATAGTCAGCCCCCTGACAAAGTCGTAGACCGTCGAAACACGTAGGAAACATGCCCACTTGTACCTTTTTGGATCAGCTGAGTGCAGCACACGGGAACCGAAGGTTCTCTCTGGTCTAAAGCCAACATGAGACGCTGAAAGATTGGATCCTGTATACGGTCTGTGTAATGGAGCTGCCAACCGGTGCTCCTGACTGCCTGTGTTGTTGATTGATACGCTTTGAACAAAGAAACTCTCTGGTACATGTTTTTTACCTTGCGATTGCTTTTAATATTAAAAATACCTACATAATGAAGCGCCCCCTTCTTTCTTTCTCTCGTTCTCTCTTTTGCAGTCTGCAGAACGAAAGTTCCGTTTTCGCAATACAGGCAGCCGAAAGCTTATTATCGTCTGCTTCCATTTTAAATAATTACTAATTAGCAACTTCCTTTAATTAGTATGCTGAATACATTTTTCAACATACTTAGCAATTTATTAATTCAGAAACTGTCGCTGCACTGAGGTGAGTATTACTGGGAAGTCTATGGTATTAGGGTTAGCCTAAGAGTAGGGGAATCTTGGGGTTAGGCTCCGTGGGAAGGGAGTCTTGGGGTTAGGCTCCGTGGGAAGGGAGTCTTGGGGTTAGGCTCCGTGGGAAGGAAGTCTTGGGGTTAGGCTGTGGGGAAGGAAGGGTTAGGAAAAGAATTTTCGGTAAGGGCTGGGGTTACATATATATCACTGTGAGACATACAATGTAAGATATGTGCATGTATGGTATGAAAGGATTAACATTTAATTTCATCATATGTATGAACCCACTCTACCAAACTTAACATTGTTCACATGGCCTGATCTATAATCGCTTACAAATTGTGCAGCCTCGTTAAAGGGAGACAAATAGAAGTGAAAATAACTGTTCTCCTCTCATATTCTGAAAGAGAGAGCTTAAACCATCTCCAAGCCTTCTGCTACTATTGTAAAGTTGGTGTGACAAGCTGTGAAATGTGGCTTTCTCCTCTGTTGTGGTGTGGTTTAGGTCAGCGCAGCACTGTGGGCAAGACCTGATGAGGTGAGATTTGCCAGCATGTCCTGCACCCTGCTACACTGTCCTAGGACTTAAGCAGGGAACACAATGGACTTTTCAGCAGATAATCTTTCCAGTCGACCAATCAACATACTGTATCACTGGATATCTTGCTAGTGTGTACTGTCCATAGATCTCCTAATAGACACAGCACACACTTTCAAAAATCAAAAGATATCTTTCCATGGATGGATGGATTAGGAGCTCCAAAAGATCACAGACAGTTTCTTAGTTGGACAGTACACACTGGTAAGATGTCTGGTGAATCGGTCATTTCCCTTACAGGGAATTTTGCTGGTAGGCTAGTGGCTTTTGAGGCCTGTCAGCAGCCCCTCTAAGATCATGCTGGATAGGTGGTGGTCATAAGATGTTGTCTGTATAGAATAAAGGTCACTAGGATACTCTTTGTATTGTATTTTGAGGTTACTATAATGCTCTCTATTTTGGCTGCTGGTCATTAGGCTTCTATACATATTATATATGGGTCACTCTATATCTCTTTATTGTAACGTGAACTACTATTCAGTAGATGTTGGAGCTGATCCAGCTCCAGGATCCAGGATGTAGTGAAAAGGGGAAGGTCAGATGGAACCATATACGCTGTGGGTCATACTGCCGCAGCCTCTGCCACTTTTCTATGTTTTGAATGTTTTTTTTTAAAGTTTAACCATTTTCAGTCTTAAAACAGCACTTTAGTCTTTCCACGTTATTTACAGTAATGCCTGAGCACAGAGCGGCAATCTGCTGCTATTCTGGCATAAATAAATAAAAAAATATATAACATGGTGTTATATTCTCACCATGTGTAGATCAGTGTTTTTATTACATATAGGGCAATTTCCCCATTGAAAATTGCCTGCTGCTTCGACTTACGCCATCCCCTGACATGGTGCAAGATATTCATGAATGTGCAGGTACCTTAGACAGCTACTGCACCTATTTAAATGAGTTAAACGCCCCTTTTCTCATTTTAATATCATGGAACGCCCCATTCAACGAGCGCACAGCACACGGATGTGCAGACAGATGCAAAGGGAGCACTGCGGCCAACTTTTCAGTGCTCGCTCCTGTTTTTAACCTGTGCGAAATTCCACTGTTCTTCCGTCTAAAAAAAACTGATGCGCAACTCTGGATTAGCCTCGTTGTATTAGATTGTAAGGCTCTTACATAGTTGGCTATACAAAACCCATGTTACCTCATGTCAAAATCAAGATGAAAAATCGGATAATAAGGGAATGCACTGTCTGACCTGTAATTAATAAAATATAATGACTTTTGTTGAATATGCATTGAAATAACAGCCTCTTATTTTGATGCATATTTTATAATAGTTATGTTTTATTAATTACAGACCGGATAGTGCATTCCCTTATTGATATCAATCATTAATAACAGATGGAGGTATAGCACGTCTCCTGTGTACTAGTGATTACAATATATCATCACCTAAATATTGGGAGTGTGCACTGATCATTCCTGTTTTAGGGATGTACAACATAAGAAGCTCATATTAACTGAGTGGTTTTACTCCTAAATGCAGTCAGTTTTTTTTATTTGTGTGTTGAACTCCTGATTCCCCAGATGCCAATAAAATACTTGTTCTCTGTCTCGTTACCTCCCATCTCGACTACTGCCACATTCTCCTCCGGCTTCCCTCTGGTCTGTCTCGCTCCTCTACAATCCATACTTAATGCTACAGCAAAACTCCTCTTCCTCTCCAAACACGGGGCTTCCCTTCCCTTTCAGAATTCTCTTCAAGCTCTATGCCACAACTTACAAGGTTCTCTCCTCCTCCACAGTTCCCTACCTCTCCTGCCTTATCTCCATCCACACTCCTCCAAGCCTACCTACCCTCCCCATCTTCATCCTTGTGTCTCCTGTTCTTTTCACCCTCTCCCACATAGCATGTTAGCTCTTATGAGCAGGGCCCTCCTTCCTCCTATCATCAACCCACTACCTTGTCCTCATTACTTTCCACCTTTTCTCTCTACTGTTTTATCTCTCTCCTTATTCATCTGATCCTAAACCTATATACTGCATCTTGGTTCTGCTATTTTTTACTGTGTTTTATTTTTGCATTGTATTTTTATTGTATTCCTTATTAATTTGAACTAGTAACTGGTCTGTTTAATTTTATTGTGTATGTAACTATTACCTTTGTACGGCACTGTGGCTACCTTGTGGTGCCCTATAAATGAACGATAATATTATTATTATTATTATTATTTGGGGTGCAAATGAATTTGTTTTTGCATGCAGGGAAATTACTGACTGTGCTTATTCAAGACAAATACTAAAGAGCTCTATCTTAAAAATCTAATTTAGAGTTGGAACACAAAACATCACTCTTCAGATCATTCAGATTTTTCACATTTTAAAGGAGGTTCTGGTTTAACATGGGTTTTTTTTTTTCCTAAGGAGCTGAATTGTTCCTCTTCTTCCAGTTACTTCCAACTTTGGATTAGCCCCTAACTGTCTTACTCCCAGTGTACTTTGTGCTTGATATAGTAAATAATATAATTAGAACACACATGGTCAAGCTTGTAGCCAGACTGATATCTGGTTGCAGTGTATTACAACATTACTTGTTTGGACAAGGAATAATGCATGAGTCAGGAAAACATAACGGGGATGACCTACAGCACTCAATCCAACCTGAATTGACCTACAGCTCTGTATACATTTTAAATCTACATCCAGCCTCATACTGAAATGTGGACCACTATAATTGAAGGGTTTTTTCTTTCCTAAGCAGTTTACAATTTTGAACAAACCATTTTAAATCCAGACTGAACGTGGCCTGTGACACAGCTTACAATCTATAGGACAATATATTGCGTTCAGTCTATCTCCTAACATGAGGAAAATAAATAATGGGACTACTCTACAAAAATTTATTGGGTGGGTCAGGCCATAATTAGGTTGTCAAATACCCTTTAATCCTCATTGATATTTATCCTATTACACCTCTTTAAGCATTCTTGTTTGATAGTGCTAGGTGAACTATAATTAATTGAACTACAATAATTATATATGACATGGCTATTACACCTTCATTTGTATTGGGAGTTTCAGGCCAGTCATTGCTTTTACAGTTTTGATTGCATGTAAATCTAATTTTGGGAAGATCATTATAATTTTTCAAACAGCTGTGTGAATAAATAAATCGGACATTTCTCATCTAAGAAGTATTTGTAGAATCAGTAAACATTGTAAAGCAATTACTTATTCAAAGCATTGTTTTCCCTTTTATTAAATGATTCACCCTGTGGCTACAATGTTTTCCCTCTGTCCAAGGGGCCCTTGCGCTTATTCTCATTACAGTAATTACATTTTAATTACAGTTCAAATACTTTAGTTATTACAGTGGCATTGGGCAAATATTTGAAGAACAGTACAGGCTATAAATGTCTCCAATGAATTCCCTCCTGCTCTGAAGTTTTATCTTGCTGTTCTGGTGATGAGTATAGAGGATATATATAGACAGTGAAATTGTTAGTTTTGGGATTTGATAATGGGAAGTCATAATGCAATGCACTTTCCGTGACATGTGCATCAAAAATAATTTCTACCTATATTTGTGCTTTTGATTGAAAGGGACCGCTTTGAATCTGTAGCCAGATGATTAAAAATGAACAATTTCACAGAGCAGATTAAAGTACGGTACACACTGGAGCTTTTTCTGCCAATAAACAACAGCTTAAGCTGACCAGTATGTACTGTCTAACGATGATTGTTTAGGAGCTTCTATTATTTCAGATCAACAATGCCCGATGTCTTTCACAGGACAGTAGCGGTAACAGAACTGCACGATGGGAAGAACTGAAGAACAGTGCAGTGGGGAGATTTTTCAGTGTACTTTTGAACATGGGATACACAGTCATTTGTTATAACCGTAACAAAGTTAGATTGTTACTTTGCTACTGTTACTTCTCGTTATGACCCTGCATAAATGGTGACTAAGTTATTTGCTATTGTTACATTCCCTGTAAAAAAATAAATAAAAAAATACACACACACACACACACACACACACACACACACACACACACACACACACACACAGCACTCACAATCTTTGTAATAAGGTATTGTAATAAGGTAAGGCTGAATCTTGGTCCAACGGTTTCAGTTTATTCACTTCACACTGTATATACATACACATACACACATACACACACACACACACACACACACACCCCAATATAAAAACAAGACTGCGTTGAATGATAGATGAGCCGATGAGAAAACTTAATATCCAGGATAAGGATGCATAAAAAAAAAAAAATGAAAGGACCTTGAAGTAGTGCTCCTCTTAAAACCCACATTTTAATTTCCTGTTTTAAATTATCCTAATTGTGAAGGCAGATGTTTAAACTTTGGTTTGGTTTAGTCTAATAGACTGACTCATTACTAGGATGATGATGTACTCAAACTGCCATAAACACATTACATCAAACAAAGACTGACCCTCTTATATTTTTCTGCACCACTCGGGTAAGTGTCTGAAGTATCTTATTCTAGACATACTCCTCGTGTATATTTGAGGGTGACGTGCCTGTTTCCTTTTGGTTATTTTATGTAAAAAGACAAGTGGATATCAGCATAGATTTGAAAGAAAAGCCTATTTTTACATAGGTATGTATTTCTGTGCTGTATGATTTTCATAGGAGAACAGGCAGTCTCCATGGAAATAGTTTATCCTTTTGATACAATACTCAGCCGATGTGATTGCATGTACATTTCATGGTTCTGCGTGGACATAACCGCAGGAATTTTCGGTTCTGTTATGTAAATAATTATTTCTTTATAGTGTTATGTTTTGTGGCTGATTTGAAGCCCTTTTAAGTAGCAGTTCTGAAATCGACACAATTTAAAGATGCTATTTATTCTTATGCTTTGTACATGGTTAACATGTAGAAATAATGATTAATAATGTACACATAGCTGAATTTGATGTTTAACTTAAAATCTTAATCACTTAGGGCTGGATCCAGACCTAGTTAAGTGCTTGAACTTAGTTACTCCTGGGCTTAACCATGTTGATTGCAGGGGAGTCATATTTCATCTGTTGCAAATGGTATTAGAGTTGAGAGGTGATGTTTCCTATCCCAAGTCTAAATAACAGTGTAAAAGTAAAGCTGGTCAGTATCTGTGTGCAGTAAGCAATTTAAAGATATATCCCTGCATGCAAAGAATACAATTAACTTGACTCCCCCTGAAATCAACATGGCCCAAGAGTAACTAAGTTCAAGCACTTACTTAAGTCTGGATCCAGCCCTTAATCACAATATTGTCAATGCATCCTGCAATTCATCTTGGTTAATTTGCTAGCTTGATTACTGACTCCATTCAATTTGCAATGCTGTGACTGAAATATATGAAATATAAAATATTTAACAAAAAGTTGGGTCAAAAGTAAACTAAATTATGATATGATCTTTCATAAGGCCTTTCTGTACCCGATACATGCTATTCAAATGTTTAAAATGCACAGCAGCTCCCTGATAATGGGTTTTGTTTACCCAGTAAGGATGAAAGTTTAATAAAAATGGCTGGTTTCATACAACACTGGGTTATAATCCATTCTGTAGACATTGGACTAGATACAGAGCTCCAAACTCCCCACTGGATCCAGCCTTCTATATGGAGGAGGTGAAGCCAAATGGAGATGCATCGGAAGTCTGGATAGTGCAGAGGCTGCTTAGTAAGCCCTCACTGTATGATTAACATACATTCCTTTCCCACTAGTGTCCGCAAGGCCACAACCCACCTTAAAGTACTATTGCAGAAATCTGGATCCTGAGGATCCATATCCCTACAGGGAACGCAGCACGGTCACAAAATCATTATTTTCCAACATAGCACACCAAAATGTACTAAGGCATGCTCCCTTAGACCTCGTTTGAACACCTGCAGGTTAAAAAGAGAGGGCCAAAAAGATCATAATTGGGGTACATGGAATACACACGAAGTGAAAATTGAGGGCCAATATTTTGCACACATCAAGAAATTGTTCAGATAAAAAAAACATACAAAATCATATTCAAGCTTATTTATGAGTGAGGTAGAAGGCAACTTCTATTTAGTGGCTAATAACACTGTCAGACTTGATAATGCATTCAAAATTATTAATGGTTATTGCTGTACCAACAAGCAAAGGATGCAAAAATCCTACATGAAAAGATACACTTACACGATATATTAATGTCTTCAGACATTCCTAGCAGATGTTAATATATTGAGGATAAGTGATACAAGTAAACAACCACGTGAGTCTGTTATCTAAATTACCGCTTCCAGATACTGTATCATCCGTGCCCTATCACATATAAGGGCAGAATCCCGCATGCCAGTATAATTCACTACTCTCCAAGTTTTACCTACGCCAGGATTATCATTGAGAGTGTGATTCCATAAATTTCTCTTTAGGATCCATTGATCTTTACTAAAGGACTATTATATATGGACTTCAACAAGGGCAGTATGTGCTTATAGTTTAAAGCATAAATGTTCTCGTAGGGCTGCACTAAACTCTGCATGTATTTTTTATGATATATAATCTAATTTTTAACTATAGATTGTTGGAGAATAAATATCTATTTAATATATACCTGTTGAGACTCATATTTTTGGTTATTTTTCCTAGCGCTTCCATTCTTTTCTTTCTAAGTAAACAACCTCTCTAACATCTGTGGAAAATTAATTAGCAAGCATGAGGGCTCTCCAATAACACAAAGTACTTTTTCCCAAGACATACCATATTTCCCCATGTATAAGACGCACCTCTTTTAGAAAAATTTGGGGTCTAAAAACCGGGTGCATCTTATACAGGGGATGCCCGCAGCACGCTTACTTTTGCTCTCCCTCCGGCTATTTCCCCCCGTGTCGCTCTGTGCAAATGACTATAGCATGACCTAAGGTCACATCAGCATTATTCTGCAGAGCGCACCGCGGGGGTGAAAGGTAGAGGAAAGGTAAGTGTGCTGCAATGTGATTGGAATGAATGAATGGATGGATGTGAAGGCTGGACATGGAGGGGGAACAACGGCAGAGTGGGCACACACAAAGAGGAGGCAATAACACTGGCTGGACACAAATAGAGGGGGCAATAAGACTGGCTGGACACAAATATGGGGCAATATGGCTAAAGGAAGAGTTCAATAGCTTTATGTAATAAATTTTTTTTCACATTTTCTGACCCCAAAATTAAGGTGCATTTTATACATGGGGAAATACAAATGTTTTAGATTATTTTTCACATTTATCTTTAATGGGAACATTACATTAAAACATGGCTGCCAGCCTTTGCAAATGTATATCAGGGAGATTAAGGCAGCACCCTCAAGGTAAGGCACCAAAGGGGTGTTTCCAGGAATAGCCCCACCCAAGGGTGTGTCAGGAAAATTATGTCTCAATAAAAAAAGTTAGCATGAGTATTTATTGATACATTTTCATTATATAAATGCTTTCATTAATTATTGAGAAGACTATGAATAGGAGATCCGCTGTCTACTTCATCTTTATAGAGAGGCTTCAAGTAGGTGACACTGCAGATGATTTACAAGAGACCAAAGTGTATTTTTCAACTGTCTCCATTACTGAAGTGATGTCCATTTCCATAGGCCTCAATGCAGGGACACAATTTTTCAATTCTGTCAACCACAATGACTTCTGGAACTGAATCATTATCAGGGAGATTGCCAAACACTTCAGGGAGTCAGGGAGATCCCCTACTCTTCATCTCCCTGATACTCTGGGAGAATTGGTAACTGCATTATTATATGGCTCAGTGAGTAGCACTTGTGTATGAGGTCAAAAGTGTGATTCCCAGACTAGGACTTATCTGTGTGAAGTTTGTATGTTCTCGCCGTGTCTGGGTTGCCTCCGGTGCTCTCGTTTCCTCCCACACTTCAAAAACATACTGGTAGGTTAATTGGCTGCTGAATAAATTAGCCCTAATGGAGCAGGGACTGATGTGAATCTTAAATATTATCAGTAAAGAGCTACGTAATCTGATAGCACTATATAAAAACCTGTTAATAAATAAATAATATATTACACTAATATAAACAAAGCGAAGATGAAAGTGGATATTGTACATGGTGAGAGGATGGGTAATTCTTACCATTTTTATCCATTTCTTTCAAGCTATTTTATATGGCACATTCTGGATGTTGACTTATTAATGTGAGTAGCAATGGGTTCAGTCCATAAAAATCATGGACTAATAAGTCCGTCTGTTTATCACTTGGCCTGAATCAAATAATTTGTAAGCCCTGTTTCAAATACTGGTGCTTCATTCTGCCCTAGGCATATTTGTTCTTGAACCATATTTTTATTTATACTTTATAGCTCAAAAGAAGCGATTTATGGATTATAGTGATTTTTTTTGCTGTTCTTTTAACCATAGTTTTTCAGAAACACATAAAGGCATTATTTTACAAGTATGCATGTTCCTGTAAGGAAAAATTCCTGTTGGACTATTTCTGATTTTATACTTACATACTTGCTGGTGTCTGTGCATTACTTAGCTTTCTTTTTTGTTCACAGATTTTAATCCATTACTCTAATAGCAACTCACAGAAAGAAGATTACAGCCTTTGTACTTATTTCATGGTGGTGTTTTGTATTTAATACCAGACCTATGGTTGTCTGCTAATTTAAATCCATTAGTAGTAGAGCTTTATCTCTGGGTGATGTAATGGCAGTGGTAAAGTTAATGTACGGTACATGGGTAAAATTAGAGTAGATTACCTTTTAAATGCACAACCTGAAAGGTGTCTGCTGTTTGTAGATTTGGTATGTGTCTGTATTACGGCTATAAATAATTGGTATGCAGAAGAGGCAAATCACCATGTAATCATGTATACTTATCAGCCATAACATTAAAACCACAGGTGAAAGATGTACTATGTGAAGAAGGCAAGCTGGCAGAGGAAACGTTATGCTGTGGGCAATGTCTGCTGGGAAACAATGGGTCCTGTCATTCATGTGGCTGTTACTTAGACACGTACCATCTACCAAATATTACGGCAGACTATGTCCCCTCCCCACCTTACCTTATGACCATGGCAGCAGGATAGAGCAGCAAATATTGTGCAGGAATGGTTTAAGAAAAATGGGGGAGAATATATTAAATATTTGTCCTCTTTAACCCTCCTGCTCAAATTTCCCAGACCTCAATCCTGATTGAGCATTTGTGGGATGTGCTGGAAACACAAGTCAGGGCCACCTAGACTGCAAATGCCAGATACCATAGGACACCTTCAGAGGCACAAAGGAGATCGATACAATATTGCGCAGGGGGTTTTAATGTTTTGGCTGATTAATGTGCAACAGGTTTGGATAAACTGTGGGAGGCATAGCAATTAAGAAATGAATCCTTTTAAGCCTTCTTTGACTATTTATTTTTTGGTTCCTGACTAGAAACAGACTAAATTATTTTGTAGCAGTTCCAGGACAATAGAGCTTCCAGGCACAACATTCTGTAATACAGGCCCAACTGAATAAACGTTGCTGGTGCATGATGGGAACACCTGCCATGCCAAAGCTTGCTATGCCTATTGTAAAATTTCCTCTCCAGAGTCCTGCAACTGGTGATGGAAATCCCAATAGTGATATTGCAAGTTATTGGATGTGAATGCACCTGTACTACAAACTAGTCTTGGAACAGTGTTTGCATGTTTTATATAGTAGACTTTTATGCCATGATTAACATGGAAGATTATACGTGAACACGAGAACAGAATATATTTTTCTGTGGTTTAGTAAAATTTTTATGCTTGTTGTATATTGTGTTGTATTGGTGGACATGATGGAAACACACGGGTCTGGGTCCCCGCAAAGAACGGCCCTATTTCGATAGGACCGTTCTCTCCCATCCAGTTTCGAACTGGATGGGATATCGATTGCTTATGCCTCGAAGAGGCATAGCAATCGATCCCCGAAGCATCGAACACGGTGCTCCGAAAGGTGAATGGCTAAACTAAGCCCAACCCTTCCCCTAATTCTAACCCTAACCCTCCCCTTCCATTACCCTAACCCTCCCTTCTCCCTAGCCTGACCCTAATACTCCCTTCTCTATAACCTAACCCTAAGATCCCCCTCCCCAAGTGCCTAACCCTAACCTTCCCTAATACTAAAATGCCCAGGAGAGGTTACTCACCTCTCCATAGCTGTTATCCAGCTGTCTCTATTTTGCAAAGTGAGCCATCAGACCGGAGAATGCAAATGGAAACACATATATATTTTTCAGGGCTTGAGACGCACGCACGCACACACACATTAGAACATACAAACGACTTGCTTACCTACCTTACCTATGTCTCTGACTTTCTTTTCTCCTCCGCGGTGTACTCTGGCTACTGCTAATTCTGGAGTAAAAAACCACTGCAGTTTATCACAGTTGATAACCACTAATCCCTTACCCAATGAAACTACATAGACTGTCAGTATTGCGCTCACCGGTCACCCAGTAGATAAACCTGGGGTTACTCATTCATGTTAGTCTGGTTTCCAGATCCTAATTTCTAGTTGCAAGGTTAACTAATGACTAGCATTTGTGAAGCCCTGGTAAATGTGTTAAAAGTTAACACATTTTTCTTTGTAAGATTGTTAGTTTATGATTTTGGAAGGAATGTTGCCAGATGCTGCATTAGACAGTATGAATTATGCAATGTTTTATTAGGTTTTCATTGATCTGAGGAGAAATGATCAGCAGTTTTCAGCATACTAGCATGGATATAGATAAAGATGATTAAAAAGTTAGTTATTAGTTGAGAGGAGCTGTTTTCTAAGTCATCGGCAGATTTTAGTGTCAGCATTAAGCTGTTCAGTATTTGTATGGTATAGGAAATGCATTTCTAAAACTTTTTCCGTTTTTATGCTAGTTTATTTGCACCCATTACATTCCAACATGGTTTTTACAGCTGCAGATCCTTTTTCATGTTGTCTCTTCTAACTGTGAATCAGCCCCAATATTTCTAGTAGGTCAACATCTGATAAGGTTTGCATATTTTTGGATCGTGGATCTGTGTATCGTATCAATTAATGTTGTAGGACTCACTGACTTTGTAAATGGCTTGCAGTCTATATTGATGTTTGAAAGTTAAGGGGGCAGATGTTGTAGTAAAACATTATGTTAAAGTGCTAACAATTTACCTACTTTTTATATAACGCGGGAGAATAAAATATGTAGAGCATAAGCAGAAGTTTTAATGTTGAAGTAGGGAACACATTATACAGTTATCTGCCCAATAATTGTATTGGACGCTGTGTACACGCTACACGATTTACCTGGTTATCGGACCAAAACATTGTGTGTATATTAGAAGGTGTACTGACGTGTGACCATGTTTATTTTAAGGAGGGGTAACTGAATAAAAAAGATTGTTACAGATTTTTAAAATAAAAGTCCACAAACATAGAGTAACTGATGAGGCTCAGCAATATTACGACATTCATAGTCAAAATCTGATTAATATCAATGCCATGCCAACAAACTGCTTACTCTAATATGACATCAGTTCACAGAAGTCTGGAGCGTTATGCAGTCTCTTAGCTTGCAAATGCAAATCACCCCCCCCCCCCGTCGGAGATTGTCAGCAGTGCCAGTTGTCTAAAGTGTGGATAGAGCTGATTGAGCTGTGGGTAGCACAGGTAGCTGTGCAAGTGCTAATCACAAAAACAGACAAAATACAATGCACAAAAGAGTGGGCAAAATTGGAGGTCTGGACATTGTAATAAAATGTGACCTAAGTAGTGCACTAGTGCTGTACAGCACATTTCTGATAAACCAGTCCTGGTTTACAGCAGAATCAATTTCACCTCTGCTGTTTTATTCACAACCTTACTTGTAGTTAATGATTTGAGCTAGATTACACAAATTGTATGGTTCCAGATAGCCAAAGTTTGCCAAAATTGTTTGTTGGTCAGTGCATATTCAGTCTTGCTGGGTAAAATTACAGTGCTCATTTTATTTCTGCAATAACGTGCCGATATAACTGGTCATTTCATGCGGACACATTGTGTTCATTCATATTTATATCCAAACCAAGAAGGGTTAGGCCACATCACTCAGTCCACTTAGTAGAACAGTAAGTCTTTTATCAGTGCTCATACACTGTGTTTTGTTCTCTCTGAGGTCGCAATCCATTACCATTTGCACATTAACATTTTAAATCTGCTGAACATAACAAACTGGATATTAACAATCTACCCACATGTGGAAAAGTCCTGTTTTATTTCAGATTGCTAATGTTTTCACTTTGTTTTTAATTTTATGCATATACCACATTATGTCCCCAAGAAGCACAATGAAAAATTGTATTTCTCGGTTATACAATACATACAGTATTTAGTAACTATTACTCTGCCATTATCTAAACACACTGTTCATCCTAGGTTTTTATTTATTTACTCCCTTCTCTATAATTCTATCATTTTACATATCCAGTGGTGTATAAAGGTGGATTTAATATATGTTTGTTTCATTTTTTAGTGAGCTTTTATGCATTTTTGTTTTTAGTGCTTTGCATTAAAAATAGGATTATCAAAATATTGTCTTGGCAGCACTTTAGAAGTAATTGTGAAATAAAAATCTCAGTCTCTAGTAAGCTTTATCTGTTTAATCATTTGCTAGCCATTAATGAATCCATATATTTTATATTTTTTAGGAATGTTCACCCTTTCAGAAGTTGCGTCTCTTAATGACATACAGCCAACATACCGAATCCTTAAGCCATGGTGGGATGTCTTCATGGACTACTTGGCAGCGGTTATGCTGATGGTAGCCATCTTTGCTGGCACTATGCAACTGACCAAAGATCAAGTTGTTTGCTTACCAAAGTTAGAATCTGCTGTATGTCCAACTCCAGCAGTACAGAATAATCTAGATGTATCTTCAAAGTTTGAAGAGGCTGCTACTACAGAATATGATGGAAAATGGCACAGTACTTTGCCAGATGATGAACCTGAGACTCAAACAGATCATTTGACTATTCCAACTCCTCCCCTTTCTACTCAAGGTCTCAACAAAGAAGCAAACGTTGTTGGAGGACGAAAAACAAACTTAGATTATCAACAATATATATTTATCAACCAAATGTGCTATCATGTTGCATTACCGTGGTATTCAAAATATTTCCCTTATCTTGCTCTCATACATACAATTATTCTAATGGTCAGTAGCAACTTCTGGTTTAAGTATCCAAAGACGTGTTCCAAAATTGAACACTTTGTCTCTATACTTGGTAAGTGCTTTGAATCCCCATGGACGACAAAGGCTCTCTCTGAGACAGCCTGCGAGGACTCTGAGGAAAATAAGCAGAGGCTAACCGGTGCCCAGTCTCTGCGCAAGCACTTCTCAAACAGCAGTGAGGAGGGAAGTCCAAGCCCTAGTACTCCAATGATCAGTAAATCTGGTCTAAAGTTTTCAGCAGACAAACCAGTTGTTGAAGTGCCTGGAATGACTATATTAGATAAAAAAGATGGGGAACAAGCTAAAGCACTTTTTGAAAAGGTTCGGAAATTTCGTACTCATGTTGAGGACAGTGATTTAATTTATAAACTCTATGTTGTTCAAACCGTTGTTAAGACTGTAAAGTTCATTTTTATTCTTTGTTACACATTGACATTTGTAACTGCAATAAGTTTCAAACATGTCTGCACACCCAATGTGGAACACCTTACAGGATATAAAGAGTTTGAGTGCACACATAACATGGCATTTATGTTAAAGAAGCTTCTCATCAGTTATATTGCTCTCATTTGTGTTTATGGCCTGGTCTGTATATACACTTTATTCTGGCTCTTCAGAAGACCTCTGAAGGAATATTCATTTGAAAAGGTGAGAGAAGAAAGCAGTTTCAGTGACATTCCTGATGTAAAAAACGATTTTGCGTTTCTTCTACACATGGTAGACCAGTATGACCAGTTATACTCCAAACGTTTCGGGGTCTTCTTGTCAGAGGTCAGTGAAAACAAATTACGGGAGATTAGTTTGAATCACGAGTGGACCTTTGAAAAACTCAGACAGCACCTTTCTCGAAATCTGCAAGACAAACAAGAGTTGCATCTCTTCATGCTTTCTGGAGTTCCTGATGCTGTATTTGAGCTCACAGATCTTGAAGTTCTAAGACTTGAACTCATTCCAGAGGCTAAAATTCCTGCTAAAATTTCTCAAATGACTGCTCTTCAAGAGCTCCACCTTTACCATTGCCCAGCTAAGGTCGAACAAACTGCATTTAGCTTTTTACGAGACAACTTGAAGTGCCTTCATGTGAAATTTACTGATGTTGCTGAAATCCCTGCCTGGGTCTATTTGCTGAAAAATCTGCGTGAATTATACTTAATGGGTAATTTAAACTCTGAGAATAATAAAATGATTGGACTTGAGTCTTTGCGAGAACTGCGACATTTAAAAGTCCTCTATGTTAAAAGCAATTTAACTAAAATACCGTCTAATATCACCGAAGTAGCACCACATCTAACCAAATTAGTTATTCACAATGATGGCACCAAGCTTGTTGTGCTAAACAGCCTTAAAAAGATGATGAATGTGGCAGAGCTGGAACTCCACAATTGTGAGTTGGAAAGAATCCCTCATGCTATATTCAGTCTCTGCAATTTGCAAGAGCTAGATCTTAAATTGAACAGCATCCGGACTATAGAAGAGGTGATCAGCTTCCAGCACTTAAAAAGACTGACTTGTTTAAAGTTATGGCACAATAAAATTTTGAGCATTCCACAATCCATTTCACAAGTGAAAAACCTAGAGTCTCTTTATTTATCACACAACAAACTCGAGTCACTCCCGGCAGCCCTTTTCCATTTGCAGAAACTCCGGCACTTGGATGTGGGTCACAATTGTATTACAGTTATTCCAGTTGAAATCGGGTTGCTTCAAAATCTTCAGCATTTTTACGTTACAGGGAATAAAGTGGACATCTTGCCAAAGACTTTGTTTAAATGCATCAAATTGAGAACTTTATGCTTGGGTCAAAACTGTATAACATCGATTCCAGAAAAAATAGGCTATCTAGTACAGCTCACTCATCTAGAACTAAAGGGAAATTGCTTGGATCGTTTGCCTCCTCAAATCATGCAATGTCGCCTTCTCAAAAAGAGTGGACTGATTATTGAAGACCATCTCTTTGACGCTTTACCATCAGAGGTTAAGGAGGCATTAAATCAAGATACAAACATTCCGTTTGCTAATGGCATATAACAGATCATTTGCTATTAACAGAACAAAAAAAATTAAATGGTTAGCTATTCTCTGTGTCAAAGATCTTCTTTTTTTTTTTTTGTTACAGTAGGCCACCAATTACATCTCAAAATGCAAGCAATGGTCTGGTTGACTAACCAAGTTTTAATGTTTAGTAGGCAAGTTGATAATGCTCTTAATTTCTGCAGGTATATTGACATATTTCAATGATTTTTTATTGTTTGCAGGTGTTTGGATACCATTGCAATCCAATTGAATTTTGTTTAGATTTCCCATTCTGTGGTATGAAGAAATTCTTTGCTAGATGTTTACAAATTTGCTCACAAGTTTATAGAACCTTTGAAATATAAAAGTTTTGGTACTAGTGTTTTTGTTTTCTATATAAAAAAACGATCAAAAGGATCAATGGGTCAAAATAAGGTAATTCATTTTGCACTAATTTTATGTTTTGTTGTACATATAATTGATAGATTGGAAGAAAATAACTGCAAAGTCATGTCTTAAGCTAAGATTTTTTTTAAATAGGACTTTACTAGTTCCCCTTTCTAGATACAGCTCAATTTTCTTGATGCTGCGTCTTTCACTGCTTCCACTGTTGTCAAGTTGTTTTAAGCCTTTAAAGGCTTTCTCCTTTTTATTTGGCTTGGGGGTATTTAGTGAAACCAGGGGATAATATATATTTCCATAGAAGCAGAGCCTTAGTGTTGCCAGTCATCTACCTTTTTAGTATTGTTCTATGTGGTTTTAAACTTTGCAGATCGTAATGCTGCGTTTCAGAGTTTAGTGATAATTTGGTAATTTTTGCCACACGAGGAACACCAATTCCCTTGCTCAGGAAAGCTGGATTTTATTTATTTTTTTATGTAACAATCCGTGGTATTGTATAATTTAAAAAAATATATAAAATCTAGAATATTATTTTAAAAAAATGACATACCCAAAATGCTTTATGATTTAAAAGTTTTGTATATTTAGCCTTAATTTTTCTAAAATTGCATTACATTGCCTAATATACTGTGTCAAGGTTCAACTTAATGTAAATTGTGGCTTTTTTTTTCTCAGTGAAGCTTTTTTCCCATTTAACTCATGCTCTTGTCTGGAATAATGCAATAAATACATTCAACACAATTTGGCCAAGGATTCAAATTGCTATAAAGGTATTTTCTCATTGATAATGAATTAAATGCAGCATGATATAATAATGTTAATGCAAAATACAGATCCTGATAGTGTATTTGTTTAGGGAAATACTGGTGATCTGCAATAATGTGATAGTCAGCAAATTTTGATTTTTTTATTTGTGAATAATGCATTCAGACTTTGGTAAATGTACTGCACAGAGAACAAACTTTAATTGACATTTGTACATGTTGTCTCTGATACAACTAATCATGCTGCATGTACACGTCAACTTGATCTATAAAGACCACTAGACTAAATTTCTTCATGTCAGTCGTAAAATGTCTTTTAAAGACTAACTTTTACTACTTTTGAAGATTTTGTTATTTTGGATTGGGTTCTTATGTTCTTTTACTAATTAATGTAGAGATCACCTTGGCATTTGAGGGTGAAAGCACATCACAGTTGTTTCTGAAGATTTAATTATATTACAAACCTTATATTTGAAAAAGAGAGGTTCTCCAAACTGCAGTAACCAGAGCCTCCCTTGCAGCATACTGCATTATGCTGCTATGCAGAGGCTGTGTCTCAAATGGACCTGCTGAATACAAATCATATAGCACTTGGCTTTGTGCATTGGCAATGCATCTCAGACTTGTAACTCCTGCATTTTATAGTTTGTATCATTATAAACTGTATTGATAAGCACGTTATCTTCTTATATTCATTTAGAAGTGATTACTTTTTCAGAGAAAACTTAGTATTTAGAGAATGCTTTATCTAGAAATTTAAATCCATTCTCTGACAACAGTATTCATAATGAGCCTTTGACCAATAAAGTGTTGATTATACATGTTGACATTCTTTGTAGCCTCTCTATTTATTTTTGTGACTAGTATAATGATGTATTTTTACTATTTTAATCAAGGGGAAGTCCCTGGACTTGAATTCCAGCAAACCTTTCATCTCATCAGTGTTGTATATAGTGACTAGAACTTCTCTCTCTCTTCAGACATGGCGCAGGATTCAGAGTTGTGTAACCGTGCACAATTTAGACGGATGCATAGCGGAATTGCGCACTGTGCATACGCAAGAATTGTATTGATGGTCGTAAAGCAGACGCACGCATACTCGTTATCACAAAAGTAATACAGCTGCTACAACACTATCTTATATAGATACAAACATCCAAAGTTGCGGATATCTGCAGGAAAAATTGTAACTGTGAGGCATTTTAACATAGCTTAGGTTTACTTTAGTTTGTTTCATGCGCACGCCCTTTTTATAACATTTTTAATCATTTTTATATTTAAAAAAAAATTTTGTTTTTCATAATCATAAAAAATGTCAGTTTTTTATTGTATGTTGGAGACTCTAAATTAAAACACAATATTACAAATTAGTGTTTCAAATATTTTACATACCATATACAACTATTACATAGTTGAATATTAATGTTACAGTTTCAAACCACTTCCTTTTTTTTTTTTGAAAAGTATTTCTTTTACATTTAAAAAAAACAAAAAAAAGCACTGCGCATTTCCGCATCCACCTTTCATTGAATTAAATGTAGGCGGACATTACGACTTGCACGCGCACTTTCCACTCAATTGATCAATTAGATGGAAGCATGGAGGCGTTTCCGAGAATGCATAGCCATATTCCAGATGCTAAAATGCACAACCTTGTTTGGTTGTATTTAAATTAGTTTGCACGATTCCATCTCGCGTACACATGCAACTCTGAATCCGCTCCATATAGAGTAGAATTGTGGACCTGATCCAGAGGTCTGTGCTTGTTCTGTCCACACATGAGAGGGAAGGGAACAACCATGTCACTTACCACTCACCTGTCCAGAACCCTGCCTTAAGTTCTCCTCACGGTTCTGCTTGGGAGAGCATACCGCCTCCCGTTCTCCATCCTCTGCATGCCTATCCCCGCCTCCCTTGCGAGGATTAGGCATAACAGAGTTACTATATATTATAATACCAAGTCACGCCCAATTAAAACCTGACACCTCTGTTGGAAGCTGTCAGAAGTGTCTGCGCTCTTAAGTCTTCCTGACCGGTATGAAGAAACGTGTAGTCCTTTAATGTAAAAACCCTTATGAAATTGACCTTCTTCATCTGCAATGAATACCAGCAGAAGTTTTAAGAGCAAAGCCTCCTTCTCAGGTGCAATATCAATCCCATACATTTGTTTGCTTTTAAGAAGAAAGTGAAGACCACTCAGATTCTTTTGCATTAATAAAAAAAAAATATATACATCCAAGATAGAGGCTGCTTCAAATCAGTTTATAAAGTAATTTATATAGCAGGTGCACAAGGCAAGGGGAATTTGCACAAAAAACAAACATGGCCTGGCACTCTAGTCAAGGTCAGAGATTAGTTACAAATATCTGCGGATATGTGATATAAGCCACCCGCCACTTACAAGGCTTCTCTGTTAGGTTGTCCTAACTCTAAACTTTAGAGTCCCAATTGTGGGTCACATATCAAATATCTTTCTAAACTAAGAGCTAACCTCTTATGAAGATCCCCAAATCTCCAAAACAGCCACTCTGAGACCACACCCCCTCTCAGCTGCAATCCCAGATATATATTTTTTATTTAAATTCATATATTTTTTTAATGCAAAAGAAACTGTATATCTATATAAACTCCTTTAACTCCTCCCGTCATTCTACTTCACAGATGGTGTGCTGTCCATCTGGAGAGGGAGGATCTGGTATTGAGCCAAGCATAGGGCTGATGCAAAACCACTTTGTTTACTATCCTACTTTTATTTTCATATGGGATTGCTGCTTTACCATCACTATTTGCGAAATAGATACATTCTGCGCTTCATAGTGCAGTATCTTCTATTTATAATTCACAGACAACACGTAAAAATTCATGCGTACCAAAAGGTACTCTCAGCCAGAGAGTATGGATAATCGCAACAATAGAATAAAACAGCAACGGCGTGGTTTGAATCATACCAACTGCAAGATTTGTGCAGAGGCTTGCGTTCCCCATCAGCTGTAAAGCACGTGTGGCTCCAGATCAACAGCCCGTCCCCGGAGCAACAGGGAATAAGTGCTCCTCTTTAGGAAGATTGACCGTTGCTTGCCAGGGCAGTCGCGGGAAATTCATGGCACATGTAAAAGGGTCAGACCCAGGAATTTCCCCGAGTTTTTGTGGACTTATAATACTTATTTTTGCACCGCATTTCGCCCAGGTAAAACATGGCTTGAAAATCCCAGGTTTTTCAAAGGTGGTGATGTGAAAGTGGTATCAGAAACTTCACCTCTCAATTCTAAGTTTTCTTTCACAATGTAAATTTGCCTTCCCTTGCAGTGCAACATGGATTTGCTCAGGTCTACATTTGCACCTGTTTAGCAGGTGTAAGTGCAGCTCTTGATTAGCCCCTGAGTGTTCAACTCCATTATACAACAGCCTGGGGCTGATTCAGAGTTTAGGAGTAAGGGTGAAACAGATGCAAGTGTACAGCTCGGGTAAACCATTTTGCAAAGTAAGGGGTGCTAATTAATCTTAAATGTTTGCATGCTGGGAAAATACATTACTTTTGCACATAGAACTCAAATACTGCATAGCTTTATGTTTGATCTACAAACTAGAGTTCAGCTAAGAAACCTCACCTCTCAGTTCTAATTCTGCTTTCACAATTAAAATGTGCCTTCCCTTGCAATTCAACATGGTATTGCTCAGGTCTACACTACACAACAAAGGTGTAAATGCAGCTCTGAATCAGCCCCCTGTGTGTAGATTTAAGATAATTATATATCTGTTTCCAAGCAAGGTAATTCAGCAATCATATCACCAATAATGATGAGGAAGATATTAAAATAGTCCTCAGGCACCTTTAATCATGTTTTATTTGTATTTTTAGGTTGTTGTGTTCTTTTACAACTTAAAAACTTTCTTTTTTTAATAAATCAACTGTGTTTATCTTTATTACATGTCCAATAATAAAATGGAAAGGCTGCAATAAATATACACACACAAAGAAATGTTATTACTATGTAAGGAATTGTTTACTTTTGCTTTAATTTACCTAAAAGCTGAAGTTGTATTACATAAAGGGGAATTGCTATGTTTTCTTTTAATACAGCTTTGTTAGCTTGTGAGTTTCAGATAAGTATCTTGTGAAAATACTTTTTATACAGCAGATATCTGTCTGTTCCCCCACCCACAATTTTTTTTTAAATGTATGAATAATGAAATACATTTTACAAACCTTATTTAAAAGTCAATGTTTTCCTATTGTTGAAGCCTTTGTTATCCTGTAACATTAGTTTAAAAACTTTTCATTGGTTTGACCATTGCAGTAATGGGACATTGTTATTTTAAGTCTTGACCTTGTAGCATAATTCTGATTTGCTCTTGGATAATGTGAGGTTATGTATTCTACTCTGGTGTATTCACAAAGTTCTGTATCAATATATGTACTGGGTGGTCCAGAATTGTGGAAACTCCTTTTTAAAACAGAAATAAGTAAGCATATATTAGTTCAGTGTCTACAGATATGATCTGGGTGTGGTGGAAAATGTTTTAGGGTATATGGCCAACTTGAGTGCATCTTTTATGTTTTTTAATGGGAAGTTAGGCATGTGACATTAAACAGATTCAGAATTTCATAAGAAAAACAATGGTGGCGTTTGTTTTAATGTAACTTTACTCATTCTCAAGTTGTCTTTTTCAGGTATTGCCATTAATAAAGTGATGTCAAAACAAACAACACATTTGTTTTTCTTATGAAATTGATGTCACATGACTACTTTCCCATTTCAAAGTTGCATCCAAGATGGCTAACGCCAAGATCCGCCATACCGGCCACATAACCACACCCAGATCATACAATTAATATAAAGTGCCTCACAATACCACTAATATAATGGGACCGAAACCAGAATTCGTAGCTGATACAGAATTACAGCCTATTACAGAATTAAAACACAAGGGGCCTGATCCAGGCCTACACTGGTGTGCGTAGCATATTAACGCCGGCGTACTTTAGATGCACGGCAGTCAGGGGCGGCCCTAGGGTTTGCGGGGCCCTAGATGAGGCCCTGACCCCTGACCCCACCCCCCCCTCCGC
>WWET01005270.1:54619-67221 GCA_011038615.1 Limnodynastes dumerilii
ACGTATTTTGTCAAAATACGCTACCCAAACCCTACCTTAACTTTTTCAAACGTAACAGCATACGTCCGCTAACGGACGTACTGACTACGCGAACGTACGCAGCTTAGCACGCCCATACTGTACACTTTAAATACCACCCCCCGCCTACTTCACGTAAAACGCACGTATTGTTCACTAACGTAAATTTGGCACGCCCACACGTAAGTATTTACATTTGAAATACGTGAATCACCCATACGTTCTAAAATACGCTACGTGAATGTGCGTATTTTCGGTGGTGCGCATGCCCAGTGCGTACAAATCTGCGAATTTACGTCTCCGCCACACGTAAATTCGCGGAAATGCATAGTTCTGGATCTGCCCCAATGACTCTACAGCTCCCCAGTATTCCCATGATGTCTTCAGCACCCCCCAGTACTCCCATCATGTGTCTCCAGACCTCAGTATCCCCATCATGTGCCACCAGCCCCCCATCATGGTTTCTTACTGTGTCCCTTTTCCTCCACAACGCTTTCTGTCTTCCTCCTTTATGTACATACAGGAAGTTCCTGTAGGAGCCTATGAGGCAGTTACATAGAGCAGCTGAAAGGAGTTCTCCAATCAGCTGCTCTATGTATCTGCCCCGGCAGTTTATACAGGAACCTTCAGTATGAGTCACCTGACTGTCACCATAATGGGGGGATGTGCCACATCCCGCACTTACATTGCCTCCCCCCTGTCACCTGGTGGCGCCCCCTTCTGACTGTGACTCAGCAGCTACTTGCCAGGTGTGCTATATAGAGGAATTGTAGTGTCCCTTGTTCAGTATCCCTTACTGCCCTTCATATATTACATTTTTGGAGGTATGTTAATTTTGCAATAACAAATTGTATGTCCCATCCCCTGATTTTTGGCCCTACATAGCAACAGGGTATAACACAAGTAGTATTATTATTATTATTATTATTATTATTTATACATTCATACGTTTATTTATTCCTAAAGCACCGTAAAGGGTCCGGAGCAGCGTACAGGTAAGCATAGACATAACATGAAATTTGAGTAAACATTACCATAAAAATAAACACACAATATTACACATTAAGGCATGTCGTTGTCTGCAAGGTAAAAATATACAAAGCAACTCCCATATCAATGCTGAGGAAGCAAGATAAGTCTAGAGGACTGGAGTGGAGAATAAGAGAAAGAAAGAATAAAGAACTGGAATGAATAAAAGGTAGGATTGGGTATTAATTGGGGAAGTAGAGGGGCAGGTGAGATGCATACAAGGAGGAATGAATGAGGGTTAAGAAAAAGTAGAAGAGGAGGAGGTAGGTTGAGTTGAGGAGGGGTAGGCTTTCATGAAGAATTGAGGCATTTTGAGGCATTGCTTGAAAAATCTGCAGGCTAGAGGATAATGTAATAGATTGAGGTAGAAGAAGAGCAGTATGGTAGAAGTCTAATAGTCTAAGACGTGGTCCAATTCTTTAAAAGTAAGTGTTTCAATGTTGACATATCAAAGGCCATCTGGTCTCAGGTAGATTATTTATGGATTGCCCTATGCAAAGAGCTGACAGAGTTCCTTATTGAAATCCCATTGGATTTCTCTTTTTTCTTTACTCATATGGGTTGCATTAACATACCTTACATTTGCTCTGTGCTGCTGCCCAGAGTAAGTGTGAGAAGTTTTACAAAAAGTAGACAGAAATTATTTTGTCCCATTCTGCAAGTCTAAATATAAACTCTGTGCATGTCCATCTATTTACAAGACCTTTACTAAAGGTATCAGCTCACCCGTAACAGCACTGATCATCCTTTGACAGCATCTACTCACTGTGGTTTGACACTTGGTACTGATCCCTATAACCCAGTGGTAGTCAACCTGGTCCCTACCGCCCACTAGTGGGTGATTCAGGTTTTCATATTGAGCTTTGGGGGTTTGGCAATTAAAAGCTTATTAATTAAGAAAAGTTGTGAAATGTGGAAAGAAGAGAAAGTAGGGGGTGTATAGGATAAATACAGTGGGAGAAAAGGGGCTATATAGGATAGATATAGGGTGAGAAAAGAGGGTTATATAGGATAGATATAGGAGAAAAGGTGGTAAATTGGATAGATACAGGAGGAGAAAAGGGAGTATATAGGATAAATACAGTTGGAGAAAAGATGGTTAAATAGGATAGATATAGGGGGAGAAAATGGTGTTATGTAGGATAGACATAGGGGGAGAAAAGTGGATTATATAGGATAGATACAGGGGGGAAAAGGGGGTATATAGGATAGATATAGGGTAGAAAAGGGGGTATATTGGAGAGATACAGAGGAGAAAATGGGGTATATAGAAATAGGGGAAAAAAGTAGTACATAGGATAAATACAGTGGGAGAAAGAGGGTTATATATAGGGCAGATATAGGGGGAGCAAAGGGGTTATATAGGATAGATATAGGGGGAGAAAATGGGGTATATATGATAAATACAGTGGGAGAAAAGGAGGTATATAGGATAGATACAGGGGGAGAAAAAGGGGTTGTATGGGATAGATATAGGGGGAGAAAAGGGGTTATATAGGATAGATACAGGGGGAGAAAAGGGGGTTATATAGGATAGATATAGGAGGAGAAAGGGGGGATTGTACAAAACTTCCCTCTAAAAATTACTGTGATTGCACTAAATTGAGTCACTGTGGCACTGGTGGGTGGTAAGGATATTTTACCTTCCACAAAAATACAAAAGTGGCCGGTAGGTATTAAAAGGTTGGCAACCCCTGCTGTACAGTGTATACGCTCACTTGCAATCACAGCCCACTATTGGAAGTGTCATTTTATTCAGCATTGAATAGGATGGATTGCGTTCCTATTGGGTAGCATGGATACGGGCGAATGTGGAAAACACAAAAGCAGATTTAATCTGATCTGAACACACAGACACAAAGGGAAAGTTTTAAAGTGAGGATTTGGTCCTTGATGTGGGACATATAGGCACAATAAGCTAAACCAAGCTTTTATGGAGTGCTCTTTCTAAAGAAGATCTTGGGCCATATTTACTAAGCTGTGGGTTTTGAAAGAGTGGAGAGTTTGTCCATAGCAACCAATCAAATTCTAGCTGACATTCTCTAGAATGCAATAGTTAAATAAGAATCTGATTGGTTGCTATGGGCAAACTCTTCACTCTTTCGAAACCCACAGCTTAGTAAATCTGAACCCTTGTGTGTTAATTGAGGGCTCATTTCAGCTCCTCCCCATCAATAATCTAACACAAGGTGACCCTATGTCCACCACTGAAAGCCAGAGGCCATTAACAGTTAGCATAAACCTAAGCTCTGGACTAGTCAAAATGTTTGCTTCACATTTAATTATTTAAAGTATTTTAGTCAACTGCAAAATATAGTGTCCTGTGTTTCAGTTATAGTAACACCTTTGCTTAATCTGTCAATTTATGAAGGGCGATAACCAAGATTTTTATACTACTATGGTGTGTGTGCAAAACTAAAGATTTTAATGCATTATTCTATTCATATAATCCATTCTTTAGACATTAGAGGCAGAGGTAGTATGCAGCACACTGTATAAAAATTACAATGTTGCCCAAAGTCCAAATGTTTTATATTTGCCAATAAAGATTGTGTACTTTGAGCTTCATTCAGATAACAAATGTAACTCTTCTTAGGGTGCACTTCTGAATTTTGAAGTTCAGGTAACAAGTCTAGGCAGGGTACACATTGGGGTTTTTCAGCAGATAAGCTTTACAATCGCCCAATCAAAAGACTGTTTCACCAGATATTTTACCAGTGTGTACTGTCCAGAGATCTCCTAATAGACAAAAAAAATCTAAAGATCTCTTTTCATGGTTGATCTGGCATATAAAGCTGGGTACACACTGGAGAGAAATCGGAAGATTATCCTTTAAATCACAGGATAATCGTCAGATAGCTCTGAAATCGTTTGAGTGTGTATTATCAAACGATGCAGAGAATCGTCAGATTCTGCCCTGCATCGTTTGATTTTGATTGTTGGCAGCTCCTAAAAATCACAGATCAACGATGTTATGATCTGTGGTATTTTAGGAGTGTGATCTTACCAACGATGCATCTCAAACGATAGTCCTGGCTCTTCTTCCATACAGCGTCCATTGTGGGGGTGGCACCGTTTCCTAGCTGCAGGAACTTCCTGCCTATTTCATTTCCTATTGAGTGTGCTGCTGGGAACAGTAGTAGAAGTATATGTCTTAAGTTTATACATATATAAATATAAAGACATATACCTTGGTTTCTTGTTCTTCTGACTGACTGCAGCTTCCCGCGCTCTAGTTGCTGCTCTGCAATCATTAGCATACAAGCTGTATGCTAATGAATGGGCTGACCAAAGCAGGAAGAGGATGCGGCGGCAGGATCGTCTGGGACAGCGGGGGATCGTTCAGGAAAGGACTTCTGGGAACAATCTGGCTGCAAATCGTCCCAGTGTGTACAGCTACAGGATCGCCCGATAAACGTGTGTAGAATCTGAAGATCGTTTTCTGTTTTACAGCGTGTACCCAGCTTTAGGAGCTCCAAAAGATCAAATCAAAAAATCACAGACTGTTTCAAAAGATTTTTGAGCATCTTTGGGCAGTACACACTGGAGAGATATCTGGTGAAACAGTCTTTTTATTGTGTGATTGGAAAGATTATCTGTTGAAAAGTCCCAGTGTGTACCCTGCTTTAGGCTTTGCAATGTAATACACATATACAGGTCAGCTTTGGTTTTACACTACAGTTTAAAGTTAAACTGTGATACACCTCCTCGTGCTCAACTTAAAAACAAAAAACAAGTTGTGGTGAAAATAATTATAGGATTTGCCTATCAATATTGGCTGGTAGCATAAAGTGACCAGGCTGGACTAGTGGAACCATGAGGGGAAAAGGTCCTGCAATGTGGTTTGGCATCGGAGTTAGGGTTCTTCCCTGCGGTTGGCAAATTGTGGGGTAATAGTGTAACACATTTATTTGAAATACACCTCTACCCCTTATTTATATAAGTTCAACTGCTCCTGATGCTCTAGGGCTCTTTATATACTCTGGCTTGAAGAACAAATACTGCTGCCACCTGGCCTGTCCTAAGCCTGGTCGGCTATTCTGTGCAAGTGTGAGATAGTCACCAGCTGCACATGTGCAGGGCAGCCAACTGTTATGCACAGTACAACCACATATTCTGCATGTGCAGAACCATAGGTGTACCTATAATGGCTGCAGGGTGTGTTCAGAACAGGGGGCCCTGTGGCATGCATCCTGCACCCTGGTTTGGCAGGGAAGGGGGGCCATTCGGAATCTATTTCTTCCCTCTAAGATGGAAAGAAATAGAGGGAAGAAATAGATACTGAATGAGCCCCCCTTCCCCTGCGGTGGGACTGTCCCTATGCGTGAGCTGAAAAAGGGGCGGGATTTACCGTGCTATTAGGCCCCACCTCTTTTGAAGTTTGCGAATCTGGCCAGTCCTGGAGGGGGGAGGGGGCCCTTGTGCAAATCCTGCACAAGGGCCCCCTCATTTCTTAAAATGCCCCTGTGCAGAGTGGTCACTGTTCTACACATGTACTGCCCAGCAATTGCTCTGTACGTACTCCAGATGGAGGGAGTGCAAGTTACTTTCCCTCCGTGGCGGTCGCAGGATGGCCAGGCACGCTCGCGCTTGTGGTTCTCCAAGCACCAGCATGCCTTGGCATCCTTGGACATGCTAGTGTTTGTAGCAATACAAGCTTCAGCAAGACCAGTAGTGGCGGGATGCAGACGCCCATCTTTCTGTGCTGACTCCTGTTATGAGCATGCGCAGTGCTCATTTTGGCTGTGCTTCTGTCTGGGAAAAAAAAAGATATTTATATTATATCCTATTTCTTGTAACTGGGTGAATTAATAACACAGCAGGGGATATATACACATTTTACCATTAATAATTTATATAAATTGGTAGTGATTTGAAGATTAGAAGGAGGTAATCTGCTAATCAGGATACTGTGTGCGGATCTTCATCATTATTCTCTGTGTTCAGAACAGTACAGAGTGGTGATTTTGTGTTTTTGGTTTGTTAGCAGCCGTACAGAAGAAAGGAAGGAGCCCTAGGAGCAAGGAGGTAATAACCTCTGCTAATCAGGATACTGTGTGCGGATCTTCATCATTATTCTCTGTGTTCAGAACAGTACGGAGTGGTGATTTTGTGTTTTTGGTTTGTTAGCAGCCGTACAGAAGAAAGGAAGGAGCCCTAGGAGCACAACTTAAAGGTAGCCACTGTTGTCTGATTTGACAACTGAACCTTTTTCAGTGAACAGTTCTGTTTTAATGGCAGAGTGCCACAACTAATTATTAATCATTTTTTTTAGGTGCAAGTATAGACCTGAGCAATACCATGCTGAACTGCAAGGGGAGGCAATTTTAA
The DNA here is from genome assembly GCA_011038615.1 of Limnodynastes dumerilii. Lineage (NCBI taxonomy): Eukaryota > Metazoa > Chordata > Amphibia > Anura > Limnodynastidae > Limnodynastes > Limnodynastes dumerilii. The sequence continues at coordinate 60,998 of WWET01005270.1, forward strand.
ATTGTGAAAGCAAACTTATATTTGATGTGAAGTTTTTTTTTAGTTTTTTATAGATTAATATAAACTATATACAAAAATATATAAATGTATTAATAATTAAAATAAATAATAATAAATATAACAAAGCTATGCAGTATTTGAGTTCTGTGTGAAAAAGTAATGTATTTTCCCTGCATGTAAAAGACTTAGGATTAATTAGCACCTCTTACTTTGCAAAATGGTATAGCTGAGCTGTACACCTAAAAAAAAGTGTAAGTGGAACTCTGAATCAGCCCCGAAGTCAATTAATTATCCAACCAGCAACTGGATGCAGTCATTTTTAGCTAAATGTTATATTTTTTTTTTTTTTACCTGATAATCTGTTCATTGACCTGACACCTAAAAAAAAGTGTAAGTGGAACTCTGAATCAGCCCCGAAGTCATTCAATTATCCAACCAGCAACTGGATGCAGTCATTTTTAGCTAAATATTATAATTTTTTTTTTTTTACCTGATAATCTGATCATTGACCTGACCAGCACGTAAGATGAGCCGGTGCAGAGATAGCCTTCTGATGTATTTTGGATAATGTTCTACATTTAAGAGGATATAGTTTTTTGCATGGTACAAAGATCCTGTGTTGTGATCCACAGCTGTCAATGTGATCAGATTTCAGTCAACTGAAGACATTAGACCGCTTTAAACTGATCTAAGATTTCATTACTCTGGATAATTAAACATTGTTGCAGTTTGAACCTTGTAATGAAACATGCTCCTATGATGAATACATTGAGGACAAACCCTTTGTTAAAAGGTCATTTATTTCACGTACATATTTTGCAGATGCTGATCTCACGGTGATTGTGGGTGGGTTTTTGTTTTATATAATCCTAAAAAGCCATGGCCTTGAGCGTAACATCAACAGACAAAAAAATCTGCCAGTTTGAAAAATTAATCTAAGAACATCTTGTAAAATATTTTTGATTTTCACAAGGAATGTATTGTTCAGCTGAAGTCAAATATTGACATTAGTCATTTTTATGATAATATTTGAAGTATACACATGTCAAGCTTTTGTAGTAGCCTGTGTTCTATAAATCTTCCTGAAGTGATCCAACAGTGCCACTTAGTGGCATAATGAGGTATTGCTGAATTAATGTAGTATTTTTTTGTTTGTTTTATGCAGTTTACTAATGTCTTGATTGATTGTAAGCCATTTAAATGAAATTATTCATAATTCAAATGCCTTAAGATGATTTATTAAAAATTTCTTCAAAATGACACTGTGATTCTGGTAGTTCATCCAGCATATGTTCGGGTTGATTCAGAAAAAAAATGAAATAATACTTTAAAAAAACGCTTCCATTACGGATCCAGACTTACATAATGGAAGGGTTTCCAACAGCGGGGCAGGATAGGAGGTGGGAGGGAGGTGTGATACTTGTACAGTAAGGGCTTAGTTAACTACTTACGTATAATCCAGATTTTAAGACTGGGGACCGTGTTCAGAATTAATAACGCAGGACAGTTACGCACGCAAGGTGCGTAAGTGTCCTGCCTTCACTGGAGGGCGCATGCACCCTCTAGATGTTACGCTAGGGTTACTATATTTCCGAGGAAATGGGCTGTGCTTCCCTTCCGCGCGGGGGGGAGGGAAGCATGGTAAGTGTACAGTGTGGGAGGGGGCTCCCACACTGTAACAGATCTGCGTTAGTACGGACCGCTGTTCTGCACGTTTGACTTAATGCAGGCTTAAGCTGCCATAAAGCCCACACGACAGAGGGGAGTGACAGGGGGTGTGCACTCCCCTCTGTCTCGCGTAATTACAGACCCCCGAATGCACGGAAGGCGTGCGCGGGTCTGAATCCGGTCCTGGGTCCTATGATTGCATTGCAAGTTCCTTGCATGCAAGTGGATTGGTCTCACACTTGGGTGTTAGGATCCAGTGGCGATCCAACTTCAGAGCTACTCTGCTTCTATGCTCGGAGCTTTCAGCAGAGGTCGAGATTTGGTCTATTATAAGGAAAAATGTGGCTACCAGCTCAATATTCACACTAAAACTTCAAAACTTACTAAAAAGTTTCCGTTCATTATCCTTGAATGCTGTCAGGAATGAGACCAGGCTGCCACATTTATACACACATAATGGTCTTGCTTGGTCATGGTCAAGAATCTCCTTGCTCCTTCCTAAAGCTGGCCATACACTACAACGATTATCGGTCCCAGCAGGGGGTGGGCCGATAAACGGGACGATTTCCCGCAAGGGAAATGTCCTGTTATTGGCACCATACACCACCTCTGCTGGGACAGATCATCCTAGCATTAGAGGGGAGGCCAGGGCTATCTATGACACTGCTGCAGATATATATATCTGAGCTATATAGATATGCAGCAGCAATTGCAGGGAGTAGTACAGACAGGGATCAGCCAAAGCCACACTTCACACAGTACTTCTCCCTGCAATAGTCGCTGCTGCATATCTATGTACTATGCTGTTCTGACAGATGTGAAGGTATACTTCTAAGCTGTCAGAGATAGCATCTATTGCAGGGATAGGAAGCCTTTCAGCTTGCTGACTGGTTAGCGCCTGATATCATTCAGACATGTTTAAAAATCCAATAATTGTACCAAGCGATTATTTGCCCGATCACCCAATAATTGGGAAATCGGGCCGATAATCGTCTAGTGTATGGCCAGCTTTAGGCTGGGTTCACATTGGAGCTTTTTCAGCAGATAATCTTTCCAATCACAGAATCAAAAGACCGTTTCACCAGATATCTCACCAGTGTGTGCTGTCCAAAGATGCTCAAAATTCTTTTGAAACGGTCTGTGATCTTTCATTTTGATCTTTTGGAGCTCTTAATATGCCAGATCAACCATGGAAATATATCTTTTGATTTTTAGGAAATCTTAGGACAGTACATGTTGGTAAGATATCTGGTGAAATGGTCATTTGATTGGGCGATTGGAAAGATTATCTGCTGAAATGTCCCAGTGTGTACCCTGCTTCAAACTGGGTAAACACTTATACAATTTCAGTCAAATCTGACCTACAGCTATCCAGTTGCTTAGATAAGTGTGTACGCTCGTACAACAGCTTGTTACATTCAAACCTGGTCAGGTCATATGATTTTTATACCTGCTTAAACATAAGGAGACCCAACCGATATACAAGTGTACACACTCCTGCAACTGACGTCTTTGTGTGTGAGTGACAGGTGGTCTGAGGATGATTGGAAGAATGACCATGACAGAATCCTTTCAGCAGATAGTTTCAGCAGATGGAGGTCGGGGCTTGCTGTAAAATTGGATAAGTATTTGATCATGTATTAGGTATAGTATCTGCCACATAGTCTGCTGTAGAATTATGTACTGTAAACAGTCTGGTCTACAGTTGGATATGAAGAGGACTGGACAAGTGTGTACCCAGCTTTCACATGGGACACACTGGAGGTTTTAATGAAAATCTGATTTCTTGTTGGTGTAAGCTGATGTTTTCTACCCCAAAAATCCAAACGATTAGATGCTGTTTCAGATGAGTGTCTGCAGCATCTTTGGACGGTTCACAGTGGTAAGATACCTGCTGAAATTCTTGTCTGATGATGTGATATCCACAACTATTGGCAAACAAAGCCCCAGTATGTATTCAGCTTTACTCTGTCCACAAATTTAAGCAATGATGTAAATCTGGTGACTGCTAATGCTTGTAACTAAAACCGGTCAATAAAAGGTTTAAAAAAACAAAATAAATAAAAAATAGTAGTCACCACAAAACTCTCCAGATAGGTTTGGACAGCTGGACTCTACCGGGCACATATTAAATAAACTATTGTTACATGATACATTTATTCTGCCCTTCTGGTATTTAAGGGAGGGGCAGTCAGGAAGTACAGTAGTTCCCCTTCCCCTTAATTCCACTTATGAAAGAGTCCCTTTGGTGGTTAGGATATGTTCCATCCCCTCATCCTCCTCTTCCTTTACATTACAAACTTGTTTGCCATGAAATATCTGGTGGTCAGTGATTGTGATCTTTTTACATTAATCCCAATCCTTACAGGTCCTCAATGTCTCTAGTAAAACTGCAATTGTAGAAAGGTTACATTATTATTATATCCATGTAATTAAATATAAGAGTTTCCCATATGTCCACTTCCTCTTTGATTTACCATAAGCTAAATAGAAAATCACTGCTAGTAAACATGCTTTTGTTTTGGCTTCTTTTGAATCCAAATTAGCAAACAATCCTCATAGTCTACATGTTTCAATTCCTTGTGTGTGTTGCATACACAATGCATGCATAGTTGCATCTCTCTGGATAAGTTAAGCACAACACAATAGTACCACAAAGTTTGCAAACATTTAAATTAATATAATATATTATATTATATAATTAATCTAAAATATCAATCCATACACCTATAGAACCATTAAGATTCTATTCTTGGTCTCCACTGTTAACTTAAAGTCATTGCCTTCACTGCTGAGTGAACTTTTTGTTTTTGCAATAAATCAGAGATTTAGAACTGCATTGTGTTCTACAATATACAATTGATATACTGCACCACACTATATAAGCAATACATAGATCTGCAGCAACAGCTAGTGCGGGGAGTAGCAGAGACAGGTATCAGCCGGAGTCGCGCTCAACACAACACAACACAGCTTCAGCTGATCCCTATCTCTGCTACGCCTGCACTGGCTGCTGCTCCAGATCTTGTGTATTGCTGCACTGACACCTTTGAAATATACTTCAAAGTGTCAGTGCAGCAGCAGCCAGTATATATTTTACCACGTCTCTGCCTGCCCCCCCCNCCCCGCCCCCTCCCGGCCCCCCCCCCCTCTTCTGCTAGGATTATCGGACCAGCAGGAGAGGTGTATGGTGCTGATAATGGGACCTTTCCCTTGCGGGCAATCGTCCCTGGTGGGATCAATAATCGCCCAGTGTATGGACAGTTTAAGATTTTACAATACCTCCCAAGTGCCCAACTTTCAGGGGACTGTCCCGCCTGCCTAACAACTTGTCCCGAGAGATCAGACTCTCGGGACAAAGTTGTTTTTTTTTTTTTAAGTTCCTGCAACGCTGTGTATGCAGCAAGGCTTTTTCCTGCACAGTACAGAAAATACAGGGCTCCCACAGGAGCCCTGTATGACCAAACTTGTTGCTGTGAATGGCAGTGACCTAACCTATGCAGTCACTGCCACTCTAGAAACAGATGTGGTTCTACAGGGCTCATGTAGGAGCCCTGTATTACCAGTACCACACCAGCAGACTGAGAGACAGCATTAGAGAGAGGGAGCGCCGCGGAGGAAGGGAGAAGACGTCAAAGGTAAGTTACAGAAGACATGGAGGCTGGACATTACAAGGGGCAGACAATGGAGGTTGGACATTACAAGGGGCAGACAATGGAGGCTGGACATTAAAAGGGGCAGGCATGAAAGCGGGACATTATAAAAGGCCCACATGGAGGCTGGACAAATATTAGAGGCAGATATGGAGGTTGGACATTATAATAAGGGGAAGACATGGAGGCTAGACATTATAATAAGGGGAAGACATGGAGGCTAGACATTATAATAAGGGGAAGACATGGAGGCTGGACATAATAAAAATAAGGGGCAGACATGGAGGTAAGACAAATAAAGAGGCAGATATGGAGGCTGATAAACAGACAAAAGTCTGCGCTTAAATCTCCAATCACTTAAACTAACTAAGAAAAAGCAAGCATATGATACAACATAAGAAAAATATAAGAAAAATGTATTATTAATTAATAAAAATAATTAAAATGACCACTCGCTAAATAAGTGCACAATTGGACAGGGGTAAATGCTACAACACACTGATTGAATCAGACTTATCAACGGATATTGACAAAGATGGTAATAAGAATAAGATGAAATATGAAATAAAAATAATGTCCAAAAGATCCAAATAAATAATACCACACACTAATAGAATCAAACTTAGCAGCAGATATTGGCAATGATGGTGATGAAAAAGAAGTAAAAAATAAAAGTAATAATAATGTCCAAAAGATCCAAATAATGTCCAAAAAATAAATGAATAAGTAAATGTATATTGCACTGGAGAGTAGATGCTGTGGATAGCATTAATGAAGTTCCATAATTAGCTAAATAGCTGATCCGTTGGTAAATGGTGCAAAAAAGACTGAATATGTATAGATATTAAACTGGTATTGAGAGACCATAGAATGGCTACAGTGTAGCTTCTCTTGGGTTTTGAT
>WWET01005270.1:68599-79319 GCA_011038615.1 Limnodynastes dumerilii
ATGCGTTTCAAGCCAATGAGGCCCTTTCTCAACCACTTGACCACTGAGAAAGGGCCTCATTGGCTTGAAACGCATCAGAAGGGTGAATCACAGGTTCCTGACGAACTCCGCCAAACCAAACACACAGCACGTGGAACAGCACTTTATCTCTCCAAGTAGCGTCTCGGAAACCCAGGCCGCTACAGGGAATCATTAGATCTTTTTGCCTACCACGTTCTGGTACAAGGGGAGGGGAATCTGTGGGTTGAGCTTGTTTGTTTTGTTTTTAATATTGTGGCTCAGAGAGTCTGGTGTGTGTAATAAATTTATGTTTTAAACTTGCTACACTAGATTACTTTTGTTTTGTCTATTAGCGAAGCTGAAAAAAGACTATTGTCGCACAGGATCCAGATCATGTTGCCTCGTTTTTATTACATAAGCTGCCTAACATCTTAATGAAACTTTTATTGTGATAGCACCTGGTGTATTTAATTTACATTTAGCGCAGAGTAAATGGAGGTTTTTATATTTTAAATTGTACAGAGATGGGGCGGTGGACCCCTTTTACCCTCTGAAACTCAGCAGTTTTACTATAATCAGCGCCGGATCTTTACTTGTTATATAATTTAAGATGGGTAGCAATGCCCCCATTTTTCTGTGATTGCTCCTGTTTTAAGCATGTGCAGTGCTCATTAAAGCTCTGCTTCCCTCTAATAAATCTATATCTATCGATCTATATCTATATATAAATGTATTCATACCTATATGTAAATAACTTTAAAATATAAATATATAATAAACATAAATAAATAACTAAATATCTATCTATCTATCTATCTATCTATTTTATTTGTTTAGTTTAATAGATTACACACTTCATTTTCGTTTCCTATTCCCCATCATATACCTCTCGCTTGTCGCCCATTGGCCAGCTTTGACGAGGCCTGCGGCGAAATTCAACGACAAAGAGCATCCGAGCTCTGAGCAAACCACGTGACACGACTCAGCTCAGTGTGGCCAATGGTGTGAAGGGCGGGGGCCTCGTGACGTCACCCTCTGTGGCAGCCATTTCTTGATCTCCCCACAGGAAGCTGCTCCGCCATTTGTATCATTCACGACACCGGAGACAAGAGTGGAAGGACGCCTTCCAGCTACACTGTGACCATCTTTCTGGAAACTTTGTGTTCTCCTGCTCAGCGGCTAACTTAGGTAAGAGATGCGTCCTTGCTCCGTACTGGGCATTTCGTGCATTTAACGACAGGCTTTTCTAACATGGCGGCGGCCCTTTTGTTCCGGCTGCGCTTTGTCCTTGCACGACGGCCCTTGGCTTATTAGCCGCCAAGCCTCTGTTTAGTCAGTTTCGGCCTCATGAGGCTGTTCTTATAAATACATCGCCATATATGAGGAGGTTTCTGCTTGTAATCGTTGATCTTTTATTCCTGCATCCTACTACACCGCGCCAGTGTCTCCGATCCGATCGGTCTTTAATCAGGTGTCTACTGGGTATGATCCGATCGGTCTGTGCTAGGTATTATACTGTGCGGTGTATATATATAATGGCGCCATTTGTTATATTGCGTTGTGCATGTGGCGGGGTTGTTTCGGTTTCCTTCTATGTGATCGGTTTCCCTAGGTCATGGAAATAGTAAATCATGTTGCTATCTGCCTCTTTCCAGTCTTTCTGTATCTGAGCGTCTTTTGGGCAGTCTATTTTTATTGTTTTCATTGTGTCCATTTTTATTTCCTGTTTACCCTCTAAGCCAAACAAAAGGAAATAACCTTAGGAATGGACAGCGGCCCAGGCAGGAAAGTGTGGCCCCTGAATGCAGGTATTGGGGAATGTTTCCTTTACGTCTTTGGATGTCTAGTGTTTTCCTTATTGCGTTACTCTTAATATATTGAGACAAAGTTTCAGCAATAGCAGGTTTAGTGATTTTAAGGAAATCTACTTATTTCTATCAGGTTTACGCATGTTTCTCAGGAGCTGGTTTTCTTTGTGGTCTTCCCTTATTGTGTGTATTTATTCCCTGGTCCACAAGTAAAATGCCAAGTTGCATAAAAAAATAATGGTATGTGGACATGTAGGTTAGCACAAAGGAGCTCTGTTACAAAAAAAATCAATTGTGTATTTTCTTGGCCACCCCTCCCCCTTTCTAATGCAGCTTTATAACCGCCATATTGCATATCTATATGCCCCATCCCCCACCGTAGCTGTGTACAAAGCAAACCTATATTTTTCTTTGTCTCTTTCTATATAAAATGTACGTTTTGGATGTTTATGATCAACAGAATGGTTTAAAAAAAAAAAGTTTTGATGGCAGAAATTTTATCTTGATGTCTATGCTCTGCTTTAATAAGATCTGTTTGCAATCAAATTCTTTCAGGCATGGACCGTGATTATGGGCCTGTATCTTATGGACGAAGTATGGACAACTTTGCAATAGACAGTTCAAGTGAGAGGTAAATGTCCTATCTTTATAGTGCTAGGAATAACATGTTAGTATTTTTCTACAAGAGTTAAGATTACCACTCTGATACAATTATATTTAATTTCTGATGCAATATCCTTAATGGATTTCTTAAAAATGTAGCTCTTAATTATACCTACTTATAGTATACCATGTAGCTTTAATTTACAGTGCTATGTCCTTAAAGCATATGTGATAAGAGTGTATACATTTTAAAAAAATGTTTATTGAACGAAGAATCTGTTTGGGATTTGCAGTTATGCTTAATGGTAATTTTGTGGAGGATAAGACAGTATAGTGTAGATTGAACCATCGTAAAGATAAGAACTGCAATGTTTTAGATGATTACACTTATCCCAATACTTAGCTTTTACTGAAATCCTTAACTTTAGTTGATACAAAATTAATGTATTAAGTCATAAATGTTTAACTGTGCAGATACTTGTATTTAAGAACTGTATAAATATTAACTTGTAATATCCAAATTCTTATTTGTACACTTAAGTTTTACCATGTTAATACAGTGAGTTCCTTTACACTTCATTTAGTCATATGTCAAAACAAGAGTCACTACTTAAAAACCAATAGAAAATCTACATATGTTTGCTGTCTAGGTTATTGCAGTTATTTAGCGCTATATATGTAATTGTGAATCTTTCTATACTTTTGTTGGTGAACTGTATATACTTCCATTGAATGTTAATTTTCCTGTCTGTTTCCCATAATTTTTTTACTGGCTACCCAGTTGGACAAACACAAATGGCAAAATTTGTTGCTGTGACATTTTTTTTTCGCTGGTGAAGTGATACCCAGCAATTGCATTAGTTATATTAGTAATCATTTTTATGTATAAGTATGTGTACACATTGTGTATTTTAAGAGAAGTATTTGTGTTCTCTTGTTACCATACCTATACAGCTATAGCCAACACTAATGCACACAGTACATGAAGAGAAGCCTTTTAAACATCAGTTTTGTTATGACCGTAGAGTTGAAGAGTTTAAGCCATCAAAGTAGACAGATCTGTTCATGAAGGCCAAAAAAAATGGAAAGAAAACATTTAAAATATATATTTTGTTCTTCAATTATGCTGGTTGGTCTGTTATCTATAAAGTCAAATTAAAATAAATAATGATCAGTCTTTATTGCCTTAATGAGTTAATTTTTTAAATACAAACGCTAACTTTATATAGGTTAATACATGTACCTATATTTTTTGTTCATTTTCTTTTAGATAAGGAAACAAGAGGAGCTCTTGATGCTCTGCTTAATGTAAAATTGTCAGCCTACTAAGCGATATGTGATAAATTGCAGTTCACTGGTGAATTGGTTTGCTGTTGACATATTTCTAAGTGACTACTCCCCAAATCTGGACTTGCGTTAATGCACACCTCGGCTATTTCTGCTGGGGTTATATATCAACTTTTAGGCAAAACATGTCTTATGCCTATCAATGACTCTGCAGTATGTCAAAATATCCCTTCACCTTTGTTGATGTATCAGTATTTTGATGCATCTTATCAATGCCCAGTTCTTTCCTACTGACAAACTTTCCAGATTTTGGGAGGTTGTTTGAATCAAAATGAGCTCCCTTAATAGCTTAGTTAATGCAATCAATTGTCTGAAAATAAATGTAAAGTTGATAAATGTCAACTGCTTGATGTTCTGCTATGTTTAACTCTGGTGAGCTTACGTTTATTTTTCTCCTCACGTCAATCTTTCCAGGTTTGGACCTTATGAGTCTTTTGACTCCAGGTCTTCTGTGGGTGGGCGAGATCTGTACAGATCTGGCTATGGTTATAATGAATCCGATCAAGGCTACGGAGATAGTTATGATGGTCGATATGAGAACCCATACCGGAATAGCGTTGAATCTTTTGAAGGTAGAAACCAGGGCGGGTCTAGCTGGGATCCGTCTTTCACACGAGCAAAAGTGAGGACTGGGTTTATGGAGGACAGAGGAAGAGACACTTACTCTTCCTACGGCGGTTTTTCTTCACCCTATATGAAGCCTGCAGCAGTAGGCTCTCGGGGAAGAGGAATGCCTGCTTACCCCGACGGTGCATTTGGCGGCAGAAGCAATGATGCTTTTGGAGGACCAGCAGCAGGCAGAGGCCGTGGCAGAGGTGGAGTAAGTACAGAATCTCTTCAGATTCTTTTTGATAGTCACTTTGAATTATTTCCAGACCAGAACTTTAAAATGGCATTTTGTCCATAATGTATTGCAAATATGCTTAGAGGCTTATGTCCTCCCAATCTGAAAGTTGGCTTTTAAAGAAGTAATGCTTTAAAGGTTACATTGGGAGTTTTGTAAATTCTTTCCTTGTGAAAGAAGAAAAAATAAATACAATACGATGTAATAGAATGTTATGTTCTATAAATTTACAGGGAACATGTTTTCCTAATTTTAGAGCATAAAAAATGAAATATGTAAAAAAAACAAAAAAAACACAAATTGTGAAAGGTTACATGAAGACCTTTTTGAAGTTCTGAGTAGGTTAAAGGTGCAATGTATTATGACTCCTATTATTCAGAAGGGTCTCTGTAGTACGATGATTTGACTCAGAAATTTCATTGAGGGCTACTTTTTGTATGTCCCTTTCATCTGCAATATAATTTGCATGTCACACAAATGTTTGAGCAATGCCATAGGCTTTAAAGCTCCTGGGCTTGCCTATTCCTACTGAATGTGATGTAACAGGAAGCTGTATGGTGACCAGTCCATAGCTGATACATTAACCTGGGATTGTAAGAATGGATCACTGTAGAAACTTGGGGAGATAGAAAAACATTATAGAACACCGCTAAGTACCAGTCAGGTAATCCAGCAAATGTGATTAACAGGTGCATGGAATTTCTATATATTTCTCCTTAAACTCATCAGAAATCTAAGCTTAGCTTGAGTTACCCCTTAACTAATGTAGTCTAATTTACCATAAATTTAGTCTAGGTTGTTCTGTTCTTGATTCAGGTAGACAGTTCCCAATAACATGACATAAGTGCAAAAAGCACAATTTTTTTTTTTCTATTTAGTAACTTTTGTAGTTTTTAAATGCACTGCAATATATTTTCTTTTTTTTTTTTAACCTTTGGATTACATGAAATATTACTTTTTAAAAAATGCATTGCACCTTTAATATGTTTGCAAAAATCGTAATGTGATTTAAGATTTTATTTTGTGGGGGGAGGGGCATGTTGGGTTTTGATCAGATTTTTTTTCTATAGTTTTCTGGGTCTTTGTTCTTTTTTTTTTTTTTTTTACATTTTTCTTAAAATTTTTTTAATTTTTAACCCCTTTACCAAGATTTATCTTCACCTCTAATTTAAAGAACTTGTTTTAACATATCAACCTGTTTACAGCAATTGGGCCGTGGTATGCGTAGACCTGGGATGATTGACTATAAGCACCAGCCTATGCCTGGTGGAATTGCGAGAGGGATAAAGAGGAAAATGGCACAACCATTCAAGCCTCCTGTAGGCTTTAACAAAAAACCAAAGCTGTCAAAACCTGGAGCGAGCCCAAATGTTAAAAATACACCTGCAGCAGGTAAGTGCTTTAAAAAAGTGTGATTAAGAGAACATCGTTGAATACAGAAACTTTAATAAAAGCTAAAGTAATTACTAAGAAATCTCTGACCGGCCCTCATTCATGTTGTATGTTCTCCATTCGCATACACAGTGGCCAAGTGCCTTTTAACCAAAGCCCCACTCAAAATAAAGAAATGTCATCTATGTTACGGTGTTTCACCAAGACTGTGCTCTGTTTCTGTCTGCAGAATCCCCATTTTGCCTCCTTTTTAACTCTTGTATCAACACATGCCTCAGTCCTATGCAACTGGTACAATTTCATGGTTAAAACCATTTTTTCATTTTGTTTTGACTAGAGGTAAAATTACTCTGGGTTTGTTAAGTATTGTTTGTTTTTCCAGAACCAGTTGATCCCGAGGAGGAGGAGAAGCGCCGAACAGAAGCCAGGAGAGAGAAACAAAGGCGTAGAAGAGAGAAAAACAGCGAAAAATATGGCGATGGGTACAGGTCTGCCTTTACTAATTAGTTTATGGTGTTTAATTTAAAGGAGAGTTCTTATTTAAAATTAAGTTTGCAACTCTTGCTGCTAAACTAACTAATCATTGGTAATGCTGTAACCGAGGGATGTTTTTAATGTCATTCCTGTTCTTTGTGGTTATTGCATTCCCTTTGTTTACTTAAAACTAAATCCTACTATTTTCTCTAGTAGAGTCTCTCCTTCAAAATAAACACAATCTTTCTAAAGAGACACTAACAACTGCAACTTATAATTATTGTGGTGGACATGTTCTTATCTGACAGCATTGTCCAACGCAAATTAATGCTAGAGTTGGGACAGTAAATGCTCTGACAAAACATATGAAAGAGTTCAGTACAGCAAATCTGAGAACTAGGCCTCCTTATCGGTTGTTACTTGACAGAAGATGTTTTGTTTAATGCATTCCAATAGTCTGACTAATGTGGAAGTTTCAGATTTTCAGTTTTTTTTTTTTTTAAGTTGATATGCCAAGCCTTTAGTTTAAACCATTCCATTCTGTGTAGGAAACCAGTGTTACTGTCTCTTTAGAGTGGACCTGTCAATACTCAAAGCTTTACCCAAAATGGAGCAATCTGTAGTTGCGTTGGTTGTGTAAAGTAATCATTTGTATGTACATGGCTTTAATAAAGCATGTCATGCATCCAAAGGAATCAATGTCCTTTGAATTTTGACAGGTTCACATTCAGGTTAGCCATTTTTGTCCCATTACATGGCTGTGAATATGCCTGTATGGGTATACATGTAAATGTGTCTGGTTTGTTTTCCTTCCAGAATGGCCTTCACATGCTCATTCTGCAAGTTTAGGTCTTTTGATGAAAAGGGTATTGAAGAGCACTTGGAAAGTCCAGCTCACCAGGAAATGCTGGATCATATTCAAAAACAAACCAAATTTGACAAGCCTGTCATGGAGTTCTTGCATGTAAGTTATAAATAAATAATATTCTGGAATGGCTTTGAAAAGTATTCTGTTAAAATAATGCTTTGGTTTTTACCCCTTTTCAAATTTTGAAATTAGGATTTGTCATTGTATTATTGTGTACTGCTTGTTGAATTATACCCTGCCTTTCATTTGCTGATTTCTATGGAAATTGGTAGGACAGTATTTAAAAATGCAGGCTTTGTGAACTATGGTCATGTATTGACATGTTGTATAAATGGTGATTAGAATGGTTTAGCCAGCTATTGTTGTAGTGATGGCACTTGTAAAAATGCCCACTGTAGTGGGTGCAGCATAGGTAAAACTTTGCATTGTACCTAGTCTTAACATTCCAGGCTTATTTTATATCCTCTTGTTAAATATATCTTGTTTAACGCGGGTGGTTTGTTCTAGGAATGCATTGTAAACAAGTTTAAGAAGACTGCAGCACGCAAAGCACAGTCCACTCAAAGTGAGGCTGCAAAGGCGCCAGAGAAGGATATTATGGAAGGTAAGTTTATTTCAGTGTCATTAAATTAAGGAGTACTTGTTAAAAGTTACAAATAAAGAGCATTGTGCTAATCAAATTACACTTGTTGGTATGAATTAACATTTAGTGGTAGGCTCTAAATTGTATTCCTTGGCATGACTTTATATCCTATCTTCTCCTCTGTCAGGTGTTACTCCCGATGATCACATGATGAAAGTTGAAACTGTGCATTGCAGTGCCTGTAGCGTGTATGTTCCTGCGTTGCATAGTTCTGTGCAGCTGCATCTCAAATCTACTGACCATTCAAAGAGCAAACTGGTAAGAAATAACTCTGGCCCAGCAGTTCTCAACTTTTTTTTTTTTGTAGTAGTTGCTCACAATGGAATCATGTCAATTACCACTTTGCATATTATATCATGTAGATACATACTCATGCCCTATACATACGTTTTTAGGGGTTTTGTTTACATATTTTTGTAGTGATGATAAGGAGTATTTTGTATATATGCCATTTAGCCACCATTATATCCAGATATTTTATATTTTTGACCTTACAACCCTGACCAGTTGCCATGAGTACCACCTGAGAATGGGCCAAACACCACCAGTGGTACTAGTACCACTGGATGAGAACCCTTGCTCTGGCCCAAACAAACATAGTAAATGAAGGTTAAGAGTGTTGGAAAAGCACCAGTAGTAGTGTTTGTCAAAATTAGCATTCTCTGCACTAAATGCTAGGTGTGTGATTTTTGCTTCCTTTATACCAATGTTTCCCAACCCTGGTCCTCAGGCCTCCGGACAGAATAAGTGATATGAGTACCACATATGGAACTTTTAAAATGTCAGTCATGAACGCACCTGTGCTCCAGCAAAGAGACCTGGAAATCATGCACTGTTGGTGGATCAGGGTTGGGAAACGCTACTTTATACTATCAGATAGTGAATTGTCTAGAACTGTTTCTATTGTGCCCTGTGCTGTCTCAGTATTGCATGGAATTATTAAGCAATCTATGAAGAATGAAGTTATGTTAATGTTCTATACAAATTCTCTTTCAGGCTTATAAAGAACAAATAAAACGGGAAAGCATTTTGACGGCTACAAGCATACTGAACAACCCACTTGTAAAAGCAAGATATGAGCTCTACTTAAAGGTAAGCTGGCAGCTACTTGTTTGACACGTGCTTCAATGGTCATTTGTAATGGTTTCGATGCTTCAGTGTTTATCAGTAGTCAATCTAAATCTGTATGTAACTTGCAGTATCACTGTCAGACCAGTTGTTTGAATGTTTCACACTATTTGACATTGACGCACATGGCCTTGTTTTCCACTCCTATATGAGCTACCATTGGCCCACAATAGCTGCATGGTCTAGTGGAGTAATTGGCTTAAAGCAGGACTAGGTTGGACATGGGAAACTTGGGGGGGAAAGGATCCTGTTAGAGCTTAGTTGTAGAAGTGAATTCATGCATAGGTGTTTAGTCAATGTCCATCATGTTTAAACCTGATACTTGCCCTGTTGCTGACGTTTTTGCTTTTCCAGGGGGAAAATCCATTTGAGGCTCAAGTTGAAGATGCTGCACAAACTGAATCTCCAGCTGATGAAGCTGTAGATGAAACCACTGATGATGTTGAAGCAGGTGATGCTGCTGCTGCAGAACCAGAAGTAGAAGACTTTACGGCTGACCCACTGACAGCCACTGATGAAAACTAGTGATTCGACACTGCTTGAAGGCAGAAAGTCCATCCTCCTTTTTAAATGGTCGTGCCATCCTATTTTTTTAATATCTGGCTTGTGGGCAATGAGTTTCAAGCTGTATTTGCAAAATAATATGTATCTTTTTGTTCTAACTTTTGCCTATTCATACAGAATTTAATTTCTTTTGCAACTTTTAAGCTGTTAATCTTATGTTGGACAGGGCTCCCCATCCTGTTATCTTTTATTTTCAAGTCCCCATGATAGGTCGTAGTATTTTTAACCTGAAAATGCTGTGAAGTACTGCAATGTATTTGTAAAATGTCGGACACTTGATGTTCTTGTAGTTTGTGGCACCAAAGTAATGTGGCACCAAAGTAATGTGAATTGTAGAGTCCGTGTACCCCAAAAAGTACCCTCGTAGATCAGTACGTAATTTTTTTTTTTTTTTTTTACTTTTTCTAGTTTTGTTTGCTACTTAGATCATTGTGTCTAAGAACAGAATAAATCTCAATCCTAAACCTGACTCTTACTGTTTCTATGAAAGATCCAATTAAGTTATAAAAATAAGGAATTCAACTGATCTCTTTTACCTTAGAGCACGATCCATTGGTTTATGCCCCCAATTTGCAACTTGTGAAAGCCGTTTTAAACTTTAAAATTGCAAAACTTAAGTAAAAGAGGCTTGCTGAATCAGAAGCAAAACACTTAATCCCTCCTTATGTGGCCTAATTTGTGTACCATAAATATACATTCAGGTGAGCATTCATCTAGTATAAATCAAATAGGCTTGAATTCAGAGCTGTTGAACTGCAAGAGGAGGCAATTTTAAATTGTTAAATTAGAATTGAGAAGTTTTTTTTTTTTTTTTTTAGCGCAAATCTAAATTCTAATGATAAATTAAACATAAAGCTATGCAGTATTTCAGTTCTATTTGCAAAAATTAGGAATTATCCCTGCATGCAAAAGATTTAAAACTAATTGGCACCCCCACATTACAAAATGGTACAGCTGATCAGTACACTTATACCTGTTTTAACTCTGACTCAGCCCCAGTCTGTAATGCATCCTGCTCAGGTTTTATAGTGCCCGCGCCCCCCCCATGC
>WWET01005270.1:79362-95006 GCA_011038615.1 Limnodynastes dumerilii
TGCATTTTTCATGTTTTGTTGCCTCACAACCTGGAATTGTATTGTTGGAAGGTTTGCATCATTTCATTCACAGATCATGTCTACAACTTTTGAAGATTTTTTTTTTTAATTGTGAAGCAAACAACTAATAGGACAAAATAACAAAAAAAACTATTAATCCCCTAAAGTTAGTACTTTGTAGAGCCACCTTTTGCGGCAATTACAGCTGCAAGTCGATTTGGATACCTCTCTGAGCTTGCCACTGGAATTTTTACCCATTCCTCAAGGCAAAGCTGCTCCAGCTCCTTCATGTTGAATGGTTTCTGCTTGTGAACAGCAATCTTCAAGTCTGACCACAGATTCACAAATGCATTGAGATCTGGGCTTTGACTAGGCCAGTCCAACACATTTAAATGTTTCCCCTTAAACCAATCGAGTGTTGCTTTAGCAGTATGCTTCGGGTCATTGTTCTGCTGGAAGGTGAACCTCCGTCTCGGTCTCAAATCAGACACACAAACAGGTTTTGCTCAAGAATATCCCTGTATTTAGCACCATCCATCTTTCCCTCGACTCGAGAGTTCCCCCAGTCCCTGCTGCTGCAAAACATCCCCACAGCATGATGCTGCCATCACCATGGTTCACTGTGGGGATGGTGTTCTTGGGGTGATGGGATGTGTTGGGTTTGCGCCAGACAGTGTTTTCCTTGGTGGCCGAAAAGTTCAATTTTAGTCTCATCTGACCAGAGCACCTTCCTCCATACATTCGTGGAGCAAAACGTGCCTTCTTATTTTTAACACTAAGCATTGACTTTTTTTTTTGCCACTTCCATAAAGTCTAGCTCTATGGAGCGTATGGCTTATTGTGGTCCCATGCGCAGATACACCAGTCTCTGCTGTGTAACTGCAGCTCCTTCAGGGTTACCTTTGCTCTCTGTGTTACCTCTGATTAATGCCCTCTTTGCCTGGTCTGTGAGTTTTGGTGGCTGGCCCTCTTTTGACAGGTTTGTTTTGGTACCATGTACTTTCCATTTGAAAGATTTGGATATTTTTTTTATAACTCAACCCAGACTTCTACTTCTCAACAACATTGTCCCTGACTTGTTTGGAGAGCTCCTTGGTCTTCATGGTGTGATGCCTCTTGCTTAGTGGTGTTGCAGCCTCTGGGGCCTTTCACAGAAGGTGTGTTTACACTCACAGGTCATGTGACACTTAGATTGCACACGGGTGGACTTCATTTCACTAATTATGGGACGTCAGAAGGTAATTGGTTGCACCAGAACTTTTGAGGGGCTTCATAGCTAAGGGGATACTGAATACTTATGCACATGCCAATTTTCAGATTTTTATTTTTAAAAACATATATACATACATATACATACAAACCCCATGATACCCTAATGAGAGCATTCACTGGTAATCATTAATCATACTGATCCATACAATTAACAGAGAGGCAGCACGGAATAGTATTATAATAGTAATATAATTAGTATATCTTTAAAGTGTTGCGAGTCCCCAGTCAGAATGGCTGCTTTTAGAAATAGAGACAGCGGAAACTTCCTTTTCAGCTGTCTTTATTTAGAATGGCAGCCGTTCTCTATTTTTTTTTTTATTTAATGAATGGCTCGGCATACTCGGACATTCATTTTTGCGGCAGACCCACCGTTGCTGACAACAGAGGTGAGTTATAGGGCAACCTTTTATAAAAAAATAAAAATAAAAGCAACGTTTAAAAGCACTGTATGGACCTGATTAAATTATCCGCAAAGCTTGGTCATGATGCTTTTTCATCATATTTTTAATCTTGCACCTCATAGAGGTGTGGAATAATATTGGCTTTTTCCGTGTCATAGAATATAAACAGTTAAGGATGTGGTGGTAAAATTTAAGCTATTTAACAGTCCAGATTGTGTTTACATTTTTTATTGGATTGGAATCTAGAATATTATCCATAGGTAAATTTCATTTGGTTAGTTTGACAGAATGTGAAAATTTAGATCTGTCTCCAGTGACCTTCATTTGACCCTCCATTATTACACTTTATTTAAAAGATATTCAATCTCGCATCAATGATTTACTGCAGGTTGTATAATGCATGCAAAACGCAGTCACAAAAATAAGCAGGTCTACTTATCAATTAAACTGCAACAGAAACCTATATACGAGGCAGTGCTGATAAGTTCTCAGCCTAACCACTTTCTGTAATCAGGTGAGAACGGCCTTATTGCGAATTCCGGTTTTGAAGTGGCTGGGAAATCTAAAAAAAAATATGTAACTCCAACCCTTTCCCTAATCCTTACCCAAACCCTCCATTTCCTGCGGCCTGACCGTAAACCTCCCGTTCCATGGCCCTAATCCTAAAAGTCCCTGGAGAGTGGTGGTGTCTCAGGCAGGAGCGTCGGGTCCAGCGGTCCTGCAAATGAATGGGTAAGTGTTCTGGTTGTCTCTACTTCTACAAGCCCTCGTACTGGGGACCCCACTGCCTGTAATCATAGCTTTATTTTGTCGATGCAGCTAGAGGGGGCTGTGTCTGTGTATTTCCTCTGAGTGCTCAGGTTTCCTCCCACATTCCAAATCATGCTGTTAGGTTAAATTATACAATAAAAAAGGAAAGTGAGAATAATCCTGAGTGAAGGATGGCAACTAAGAGCAACCACAGATATTTATGCAAATCCTTGACCCATCAAAATAGGGATTGCCAGCCCTATAAATAGACAACAGACAGAAAAAGTATTGATGGCAAGGTTTGCACAAATCAAACACCACAATATAATTCAAAGAGTACCAAATTTATTAAAATTTACACAATTAAAAACAATACTTAAAGAACGCACAACAAGGACATTTAAGGTAAAAGTCTATATACCTAATTAGTGTATAGGTAATTGACTAGTTTCTGTGGAGTTCCGATCAAAAGGGACAAGGAGTCTTCTATACTTGTGTCGTTTGAATCAATATTACTGCAGCCGGTAGACACCGAACACCGTACTCCCAGCCGCGGTCGCGTCTCTGAAGCGGGGCGGTGAACAGCTGACTGATTTCAATTCGAGCTGCATAGCCATAATATAGAGCATAACGCGATCCTGACCGGAATACAGAACGTGAGTGCCTATTTCCTATTCCTTTTACATTTGAGCCCTGTCAGTACCCCCCATAAGACTGAGCTTTTGGTGAACTTACTGGGGTAAATCTTGGAGAGTGCTATTCCATTTTACTAGAGTGCTTTACATTTACCTGCAAGAAGCTGAAACGCCATATCCTTCTCCATTATACATCTGAGTCTCCGGCGGTAAGATTGTATTAGTCACGTCGATACTTTGGATAATTGTCCATAGCATTTCTATGTGCATATTTGAAATCTATACAAACGGGACAGCCAATTAATAACATACATAACTGGAGCTAACTGACTCTTTATTCCACCAAACGGTTTGCTAATCGCATTGATTGAACTCCATATGTTTTATACCTGCAGGCATAATATCTATACAACTCAAGTGCACTTTATTTCTTGGTATATCTATTTTCTACACCAAATCCCTGCAGGGTATACCAATAAGCAATTAGGTATATAGACTTTTACCTTAAATGTCCTTGTTGTGCGTTCTTTAATTATTGTTTTTAATTGTGTAAATTTTAATAAATTTGGTACTTTTTGAATTATATTGTGGTGTTTGTTTTGTGCAAACCTTGCCATCAATACTTTTTCTGTCTGTTAGGTTAATTGGCTGCTAAATAAATTAACTCTACTGTGTGTATGTATGTGTTAGGGACCTTAGAATGTAGTACCAATGGGGTAGGGACTGATGTGAATGTGAAATATTCTCTGTAATGCACTATGTGATCTATATAAAAACTTGTTAATAAATAATAAATCGAGAATCTTTTTTTGCTAATTTTAAGACTAATTGCACTTGTTTGCGGATGTTTGATGCCCTAAACTGAACCATGTCAATGCTAAGTGTTGAATTTTCGAATGTGGCACTACGGACTGTTATGAAGTTTCTTATCCTGCAGAAGAAACCAGCAAAAACAATCCATGAGTGTATGATGTAAACATTATGTGACAGGGGTCTTTTTTATTCCACTGTGAAGAAATGGTGTGCCAACTTTTGGTGTAGAAATTTTGAGACTGATGATGCAGCAAGATCTGGGAGGCCTTCAACAGAGACCACACCTGAAATTGTGATGTTCATCACTAGCTTTTGACAGATCGGTGAATCTCCGCTAAATCAATAGCTGAGGCACTGGATATATCCAGGGAATATATTGGGTTTATAATTCATGAGATCTTAGATATGCAGAAGATGTCAGCCGAGTGGGTGCCCAAATGATTGAACACCCATGAGAATGAGTAGAAGCTTTCAAGTTTGTTTTCCAGCATTTTCTGCGACCTGGTGAAGACTTTTTGCAACAACTTGTAAGTTGATAAAACATGGTTACACCACTATGATCCAGAGGTGAAACAACAGCTGATACAGTGGTGGCACTTGAGTACCAAAGTGCCAAACAATGAATTCTGAATATTATTCTAACTTCTACATACATCCTACATACAAACCCCATGATACCCTAATGAGAGCATTCACTGGTAATCATTAATCATACTGATCCATACAATTAACAGAGAGGCAGCACGGAATAGTATTATAATAGTAATATAATTAGTATATCTTTAAAGTGTTGCGAGTCCCCAGTCAGAATGGCTGCTTTTAGAAATAGAGACAGCGGAAACTTCCTTTTCAGCTGTCTTTATTTAGAATGGCAGCCGTTCTCTATTTTTTTTTTTATTTAATGAATGGCTCGGCATACTCGGACATTCATTTTTGCGGCAGACCCACCGTTGCTGACAACAGAGGTGAGTTATAGTGCAACCTTTTATAAAAAATAAAAATAAAAGCAACGTTTAAAAGCACTGTATGGACCTGATTAAATTATCCGCAAAGCTTGGTCATGATGCTTTTTCATCATATTTTTAATCTTGCACCTCATAGAGGTGTGGAATAATATTGGCTTTTTCCTGTCTTCATGGTCAACTGAATCAGGCCCTGTAAGCACAGCAGAAGAACAAGTAAGTGCCCTTTGATATAACCGCACCAGTGCAGTGATTTCAGACCTACTTTCATGCACAGTTTACTGACTAATGTTTTAATCAATTTGCATATTGAATTCATTACTTAAAATTGATTTAACTTAAAGAAGTGTTGGATTCTAAGTAATTAATTTGATATGCCAATGTATGAACAATTTTGTAGGCTTTGATGTATGTTTAATCTTTTATCCTTTATTGTACTGATGTGATAAATGATTATGCAAATTAAGGGGTTTGGCTATTGACTATATTAAAGGACTGACATTAATATGAAGCTTTCCCACCCCAATATGTTAGCTGTAAAGAAACACATCCATTACACTAGGAACATTTGTGCAATGGTGAGGCCACATAATACTAGAGCAACAAGGAAAGAGGTCTGAAATAGCTATCATGAATATATTACTATTAAAAAAAAACTACTACTACAACTTTCTGTGCTGTTTTCTGTTTATTGTGTATGTAATTAGTAGAGGTAAAGTGTTGAAGAAAGGGAGCTGCAGACTATGGGACTATTAACCTCTGCAACAACTGAACTTTTGCATACTGGGTTTGTACAGCAAGGAATTAGTATAATTAATCACATTGGGGCTGATCCAGAGCTACGCCCGCCGTAGTAACTACAGCGGGCGTAGACATACGATCGGCTGAAAAGCCAATCTATGCATGCGGTGGGCAGATGTTGCTCGGTGTAACTACGGCAGCACCCGATCGTGGATCGGACGTCCGCAGCACCAGTGTAGTAACGCTGGAAGGGGCGTCCCCTAGCGTTACTACGCTGAGGTTAGTGCAGGAAGTGCATCGTAGGTCTGGATCAGGCTCATTGTTTATTTTAACGTTTCCAATCTGCTTAACTTGCCTGTAAGGTAAAATTTTAATCCATCCACCCTTTTGACTGAAACACTACATAAATACTAACCGTACAGAAGTCTGGTTCCAGAGGAAAATTATTGTCCACTAATTCTTAAAATCCT
This sequence comes from Limnodynastes dumerilii, assembly GCA_011038615.1. Lineage (NCBI taxonomy): Eukaryota > Metazoa > Chordata > Amphibia > Anura > Limnodynastidae > Limnodynastes > Limnodynastes dumerilii. Next base: position 85,407 of record WWET01005270.1, read on the forward strand.
TAATCCTTTTGCACAGTTTTGTATTTTGGAATGTGCCTTTTTCGGCTGTCTCTATTTCAAATGGCAGTTATTTTAGATTTTTTTTAATGGGTGAGTGTGCCGATCGGCCGATTGGGACTTTTAGTGTTAGGGTCAGAATTAGGGGAAGGGTTGGGGTTAGTTTTTAGACATACCTATCAGAGCACCATGTTCCGTGCTCCGGGGATCGATTGCTATGCCTTATCGAGGCATAAGCAATCGTTATCCCAGTCAGTTGGAAACTGTCTGGGAGAGAATGACCCTATCAAAATAGGTCTGTTCTTAGCGAGGACCCGCCCATAGCAGCCAGTCAGTTTCTGTCTGACATTTTCTAGTATGTAAAAGGAAAGTGAGAGCTACAATCTGATTGGTTGCTATGGGCAATATCTCAACATTTCCTTTCCCGTAGCTACATAAATCTAGTTCCTGGAGTTGGTTCAGCTTGTTTTCAGCAACCAATCCTTTTGAATTTAGGGCCTTCAAGCATTGAGAAGTGTAGCTGATGATCTCTACGTGTTCCTGTACATTGTTATTCAACTTCCATACCAACTCTACATTGTTGTAAGCAATTGTATTGGTCCTCATCATGCCGGTCTGGTCACCTGTGCAAACGCACACCAGTATTAAGCTGCACATAGCAAGAGCTAATTGGGCTGTACTAAAGGTGGCCATCCAATAGGACAATTATCAGTCCCAGCAGGGGGTGGCCTGATAAACGGCACCATCCACATCCTCTGCTGGGACCAATAATCCTAGCAGAAGAGGAGGGGGGTGAAGAGGCAGGGCTCTAGACGCCGCTCCATATCTATATATAAAGCTACTGTCAGCTATAAATTATACCTTCAAAGGTGTCAGAGCAGCATAGTACATAGATATTGTTACAGTCGTCCAAAGGGATTCTCACCGGGGGCCCGGAGTCTATATCAGCACCAGGTGTTCACTAGAGCCTCTGATGGTGAGGATAGTCTGGGCTGCTGGTCTGTTAGGTTGCTCCCCCCGGCGATAGCCCCAGAGGGGTACTACAGTGTGGTACAACAGCAGGAACACAGGTATTCACAGGAACCATTGCACACAGGATAACAGGTAAGTATGCACACACTGAACTCTCATAAACAGTAATGTGGATATCAGATGCAAATACTGGAACCCTCATACACAGTACAGCAAATCTCAATGCACACACTAAACCCTTATAAACAATAGAACAATATGCAAGTATACCAAAATGTACCCAAGCACAGGGGTACAATAAAGGAGATATAATCACAAGTACTAGAGATGGTACAGGCTGAAACTCCACATGGTACAGGCCTCCACACAAGGAAGGTATACTTTATTAAAGGGTACTGCAGAAATGGCAGAGCTTGGTGCACAACAGGTCCCAGGATGGAACAGGGAACAGTGCTGACAGGATGGCAACACAGCACTAACAGGTATAGACAGATGGAATAGTCTACCTAAGTATAACACTGCAGGCTGGAAATATACAGCGGAGCAACTGCTCAGTAATACCCACTGGAGGTAATAAACACTCAGCGGAAATACACGCACAGCGATACACGCTGGAGATGGCACATCACACAGCGGTAATAACTAGCTGGCGGACACACTCATAAGCAAGATGTACAATGCTGAGAGGAGATGATATAAACAGGAGTACAACAGGCGGACTCCAACACACTGCTAGATGGCAAAAGCAGGTGAACGCTCACAACATGTGGCAGATCAAACACACACCCGACAGGACGGAGGAATGTGAGATGGTAAACACAAGCACGTACCACTCAGGAGTGGGGTAGAGACCGGCACCTGTCCGGGGCTGAGGCTGCCACTGGGAGTAGCAAACTACTCTCGCCGCACACCTCTCCACACAGAGGGTCAACAAACAACGAGCAGAGAGTATCAGGAAAGCAAGGGGAATACACAGGGTAAACGGGGAATCAAGGAGATGCAAACAGCACGAGCAGAGAGTATCAGGAAAGCAAGGGGAATACACAGGGTAAATGGGGATTCAAGGAGATGCAAACAGCAACAAGCAGAACACAATCAGCAGGCACGATCAGGAAACCAGACGCTATAACAAATATATAAAATAAAATAAAAGTAATAAAAAATTAATTTAAGATTAAATTATTTAAATATATATTAAATAAGCATAACTTTTCTATTTGAAAATAACCTGTGCTGTACATTTCCATCATCTCTGTGATGGTGGAAACGTAGCTCGTAATCACAGGGACTTTTCCCTGCTACTGCGACTATTTAAATGAGAAAAGCTTCCCTTTTCTCATTTAAATATAGTGGATCGTTAAGTTCCACTGTCGCAGAGTGTACTTAGTCGCACACAGACATATGGGAAGCCTTGCACCTATATGTCTGAGTGCGCTCCCTGTTCTGAGCATAAGCAATGCTCATTTTCACTGCGATTCTGTCTGGAAAACAGACGGAATGGCAGCTCTGGATCAGCCCTTCACTGTGCTCTGGCATAAATACTTTACCCGTTAAGTTTTTCCTTTTTTAAGTGGAAGGAGCGTTGCTAAAATTACTGGAAAAATTAATTGAAATAAAAATTAGTACTGAAGGTAGTACCGAGATGACCGTTCCAGTCAGTACGGCAACAAAAAATATCAATGATACAGCTGACACTATAATACCAGTCGTATCATTCCTAAATTGGTTTAAAAAAAATTATAGGGGAAAAAATTATTTGTACCTTTTCCTCACTCGTGCTCCTGTCCATTGTCTCCTCCACTCTGTCCACACTTTCTCCTTCACTCTCCCCGCTGTAGAAAAATGCTGAGCAGTTACCCCTGTCAGCAATTTAGTGGTAGCAGGTTAACCGTTTTTGTTCTCTGGACATCGGCCTAACATATCATAATACTACTTCCTGTGTAGGATTGTACTTTCTGATCATCTGATCTACATCCTGATCATCTGGATGCTCCTACTTGATAGCCTCATCATTCAGTAGTCAACGCAACCCTCTGCTCTACATCCAGAAGAACTCTATACATCTGCTGACAAATCATCAGGTAGGATCTTAAAAAAATTGTATTACACATATTTTATTTTTTTCACAGCAACTATGCTGTGCACCTTTCTATTATAACCATCCAACAGAAATCTGAGCTGTGCAGGTCAAAAGATCAACCCTATCCTCACTGCTAAGATGGATAAGTAGCTTCAACAAAAGGTGAATCAACCTACTACTTCACAGGATGCAGCAAAAAGCCAAACAGAGCCAGTGGTTTCCAAAAAATGAAAAGTTATTAGAAAATATGATGAGGAATATATCAGGTATGGATTTACAATGATTGAAGAAGGGGGTGAGCCACGACCTCAGTGTGTTATTTACTTTGAGGTTCTGGCAAATCAAACCATGAAACCAGCATTTTTAAACCGCCATCTTACTACGAAGCATGCAGGTTTTGTGAATAAACCATGTGAATTCTTTGTCAGAAAAATGTCAGAGATTAAATCAAGTAAAAAAATAATTTCATCTTTTACTGGAAGTACTATTGAAGCATCTTTTTTGGTTAGCCTAAAAATTGCAAAATGTGGGAAACCTCATACAATTGGCGAAGAGTTAGTGTTACCAGCTGCAAAGGATATTGTAAAATGTATGTAAGGTGAACAAGCTGCCCAAAAATTGGACATAATATCACTGTCAAATGACACAGTTAGTCGCAGAATTAATACTATGCTTTGCATGTGAAGGAATTGTTACTGAACCAAGTAAAAAAAAAGCCAATTTTATGCCATACAATTGGATGAAAGTACTTATCTTAAAGACCATGCTCAATTAATGGTTTATGTTCGATTTGCAGTGGGGATAGAAATAAAAGAAGTTCTATTATTTTGTGAGGCACGCACAACAGCAGATGAAATTTTTAAAAAAGTTAATAATTTCTTCCAAGAGAATGGATTGGACTGGCATCAATGTGTGGGCTTTTGCTCTGATGGCGCACGAGCAATGATAGGAAAATTTGGCGGTGTGGAAACAGAATTAAAAACATTGTATCTAAGCCAAATATAATATTCAATCTCTTTATAGTGAGTGAACAAAGAACCACAGAAAAGTGCGGAATAATGCGAACACGTGCCTTTGCACGCGCATTGATGTGTGCGTTCATACTTTCGCTGGCTTTTACAATATTCGAAATTACACATTTAATAAACACACTGACAAACACGCATTCATATAGAACATGTTCATATATAATGTCTGTATGCGTTCCTATTTATTAAAACTGTGCTTTATCTTTGTAGATGACATAATCGCCGGATAATCGCCGATCAGCGAATGAATGTTATAACCTTGTAATGTTTATAGTCATAGGGTAGATAAAGTCATGATACATATTGTTAGCTTAAAGACCGCATGTAGCGGCAGTAGGTTATGAACATTATTAGGTTAGAAGATGAAATGTGTGTGACTGTGAGATATGCTGATGAACCTCCGGGAGAAGAACAATGGAAGACCCCACCAATGACGAGCTAGGAAACGAAGAAGGTCGTGAGATTCCTCCAATCAACAGATGTTCAGCGAACCCTTTAGTCATTGTATTTAAAAGGACTATCTTGTGGACATTGAAGCTCTCAAGGCATCTGTATTGAAGTCTCTTCAGTGACCTGGTCGCTCTGCTGTATCGTGTGAAGCTGCATCTTGTTGTTAACTTTTTCCCTGCTGAAATAAAACACAATTCTGTGGGTTGGACTGCATCTTTGACTCTGTGGTGATTTTGGGTAAATATTGCGCATAAATGCATACTGACGCACGTGGTACTTTTGGGGTACAATTTGGGGGCTCGTGAGCTGAAGTATTTTCCTGGGGCACACAGCGTTCATTCCACTGACAAAGGGTGGAAGGTATGGTAAGTAAATGTAATATTTTTATTTGCTAAATATTTTGTGCCTAGTGTCAGTTGACCGAACACTGTATAGTGCGAGTGGGGAACTTACTGTGAATTTGGGACGTTGTGCGTGTTGTGCGAGTTGTGCGTGAGTCCGTAATTACACGCTAGTGGAGTTTGGGTTAATCACAAGGTGCGGGTTTTATCAGTACATTTGCGATTGCATTAATAGCGCAAAACATGTATTTATCCTATTGTTGCCACACGCTAAGACTTTTTTATTTTCCTTGTAGTATTTATGAGTTGTTTATACTGTAAATTACTGTGCTTTGAAAATAAGTTATTGGAATTATTAGATTATTGAGTTGTTGGAAACTGTGTTATTATTTACTCCTGGGCCTTATTAGCAGCTAGTTCGTGCAGTGTGGTAGTCTGCGGGTATCTGTGGAAGCTAGTGTTGTGATAGGGTTTTGGTCTCCGCCGACGGGCTAATTGAGAAATCCGGTATTGTTTCTGTGATTTTGTGCAGTGAAAAGTAATAACGCTGTTTTAGATGCACTCTGATAGCGGATATTTGCATTGAGTTGTACGCTGTGTTATTTGACTTTTTGGTGAACGGTTGCCCTTGCGTATTGAAGTGTACGTATTGTGTGGTACTATATACCCATAGAGTTAGACAGTTTGAATATGGGTAGCGGATTAACTCGAGATGGAGCATACAGAAGGGTCAGTACAGACATGGCAAATGGACCATGTGAGGTTAGACCAGAAATGCTGTTGTGTTCAGCTTTGTTTATTATGAATAGGAAGTATGGTGTCGTTGCAACAAAGTATTGCAAAGATTGGGTCAGATTGACTAGTTCATGTGAAAGAAGGTTTCCAAGCATTGGTAGTTTCGACGAAAGCATCCTAAATAATGTATGTGTCCAAATTTGTAGAGTTAAATCAAACAAGAAGCGGGAAAAGTATATAAAGAGTTTTATTTTGTGGCAACACGAGGGTAAAGAATGGCGCGAAAAAATCGCGAGCGCATCTCCGGTGCAAGTAACCGCGAGCGTGAACACATTGCGCATGCGATACCCATGCAAGCGCCTCCCCTTCCTCCCTACGCGGGAGGGGTTAAGGATGATTCATGTTTTCATACTGTCCTGATGATACTAACCTTTCTTCCCATAACTTTACTGCTAATAATACTGTTGCTAGATTATATCCTGTGTTAGAAGACGAATTAGTTAAAAGGGACATTACTCTACCTAAAGGAAGATAACTCTACCTTAATATCTGCTCTCACACATGTACTACACTCTTATGCTAACCGCACTAGACCCAGTGCCGGGACATGTGGTTCTGCTGTTGTGGCACTACAAGCCCCAGCAATACCTGTTGTAGCTGCTTCTACCGCTTCACTCCAAGCGGCAGCCGCATCTACTGTAATGCCAGATGCCATAGAATCCGTGCCCATTAGTACGCACGCTTCACCAACCGTTATAGCGCCACCTACCCACGCATTTATTAGTGAAAATACGCAATCTACAAACATATTTGTGGATATCTCACCACCACATTTAACTAAGTCAATTACCCATAAAGATCCTAAATGTGTAGACACCAATGGTAAACATAGGAATTGTTTAGGATGTGAAGGGGTATACCCAGTGCGCACACTCAGAGTGCCTGCTGGGCCTGCGGATGCTGAAGGGGTTGTGCCTGTACAATCAGTTACAATGTACACCCTGGTCTAGGTCAGAACTGCATAGCTGTTAGGGAATTGATAGCTTAATTCCCTAACCCTACTAAAGACTTGGCCAAATGTCAGAAATATATTAGGGTTGTGGGAAATGCACATGAACCTACAAATAAAGATTGGCGTGTGTTGCTTAGAGCTTGTCTGCCTTCTAGCACTGAACTTGCAGATTTCTTTAAGGTCTGTCTGATAGAAGGAGACAAACCTCTAACTGATGCCGACAATCAAACAAATATTGATAATGGGGTAGATCCAGAACTACGTGTGCCGTACGTTTATTCGCTGAGTGTATTTTCATGCGTGTAAATTCGCTACACTCCCCTCGCCACACCCCTTGCACGGACGTATTTTGTCAAGATACGCTTTCCAAACCCTACCTTAACTTTTTCCAACGTAACCGCAGTCATACGCACACGTACGTATGGGCTGAACGAATTTACGCAGCTAAGCACGCCCAGCCCATACACTTTAAATACAACCCCCCGCCTACTTCACGTATTTCACACGTAATTTGGACTAACGTAAAATTGGCACGCCCACACGTAAGCATTTACGTGACACATACGTGAATGGCCTGGCCACACGCAAGTATTTACGTGACACATACGTGAATGGCCCATACGTTCACAATTACGCTACGTTAATGTGCGTATTTTCTATGGTGCGCATGCGCAGTGCGTTCAAAACAGCGATTTTACGTCTCGGCCACGCGTAAATTCGCTTTGAAGCGTTGTTCTGGATCAGGCCCAATATCTGTAAACAACTTAGCATAAGATTCCCTGTACATGTAGAATGTCAAAAACTCTGCACTATAAAACAAAAAGATAATGAAAGTGTAGATGATTACATTCAAAGGGCCCTTGTAGATATGATAAAATACACAGGAATTGATGATATTAAAGTTAATCCACATCACAGGGAGCTAGCAGTCTCAGTATTGATGACTGGATTTCTGGAAACTGTAAAGAAAATGATCCAGATATCAGAACCAGAGTGGCAGGACCTAGATGTAATTAGGATCAGATCATTAGCAGTATCACATGAGAGGAATGTGAGTAAAAAGAAAGGCGGTCTGAACAATTAATGACATTAAGTATACAAGCCCTACAACCTCAGACACACATGCAACCACACATGGCACATAATGGGATGGCTAATCAAAGGAGAAGACATTATGTCAAATGTTACAAGTGTGGGCAAGCTGGGCATAAGGCATTAGAATGCATGAACAATAGAGACCACACTGGGTATAGCAATAATTATTGGAGATCACCACAACAAGGGCCTTATAGACCCAGGGAAGGAGGTGGCGACAGGTTTGATGATAGGAGAGTGGTCCATGCTGTCGCTCATGCCAGAAAGGACCAGGCGACTAGTCCCCAAAACCAATGAGGATCAGTTCATACCTGTGATCTTGTGCAGATAGGATTGATTAGAGGCCCAAATGAAGAACCTAATGTAGAGGTCAATATTGCAGCCATTAATCAAACCTTTCTTGTGGACACAGGGGCGGCCAGATCTGTACTAGCTTCTCCTATTGCTTTACCCTTAACTAGGCAAACCATACGTGCAGTGGGAGTCTCAGGGGAGGTGCAATAGTATCCCCTAACTGCACCTGCAGAAGTCACAATTGGTCCTAACTAAACATTCTTTTCTCCTTGCAGCATCAGCTCCTACCTATCTACTCGGACGGGACTTGTTGTGTAAGATGGGTTGTGTAATTTATTGTACTCCTGATGGTGTGTTCTTGGATATTCCAGGGTCTCATGCACAGGAAGTTCAGGACATGTTAGAGGCTCCTCCTAAGTTAATGGTTCTTTCCCCTGGTAAAATGCAGTTCCCAGCTCAGGTAGAGGAAATGTTATCACAGCTACCGAGTCCTCTGTGGACCAAGAATGGGTAAGACACTGGATTGATGGCCAATGTATCACCAGTTATGGTAACACTAAAAAGTGGTAGGCAAGCGCCAAAAATACCCCAGTATCCTTTGAAACCTGAGGTAGAAGTAGGTGTCCTTCCTGTCATGGAACAGTTGTTACTACAAGGGATCCTGATTCATACCTTTAGCATAGTTAATATTCCCGGTTAAGAAGGCTGGGGGGAGGGGTTATAGACTCGTACAAGATTTAAGGGGTCTCAATAAGGTGGTAGAGAGCCAGTTCCCTGTAGTGCCCAATACAGCTGTCATATTAATGCAAATTCCTGCAACCTCTACTCATTTTACCGTTATTGATTTATGTTCTGCATTTTTCTCCATTCCCCTACATCCAGATTGTCAGTACCTGTTTGCATTTTCATTCAAAGGATTACAATATACATGGACAAGGTTACTCCAACGTTTTATTGACAGTCCAAGCATCTTTTCTTAGGCTTTACATGATTGCTTGCAATCTTTTCAACCCAGTAATGGGTCGGTTTTAATACAGTATGTAGATGATTTGCTGTTATGTTCTGAATCTTTTGAGGCATCATTGTGTGACACTAAAGAGTTATTGAGAAGTTGCAGCCATGTCAGACCAAAGTCAAGTACTTGGGACACTGCCTTACCAAAGGGTTACGACACCTGACAGAGGACAGAATCAAAGCCATACAGGAGATGACACTACCGCAGAACTAACATCAAGTTCGGTCTTTTATAGGAACGTGTGGATACTGCAGGAATTGGATTCCTGGGTTTTCCATACTAGCACTAGCATTACAGGAGCTAATCTCTGCTTCTAAGCCTGATCATGTAATACACACAGAAGAGTCAGAGCAAGCCTTTAAGAATTTAAAGGAAGGGTTAATGTCAGCTCCAGCCCTTGGAATCCCTGACTATACTAAACCTTTTGACCTATATTGCACAGAAGCTGTTGGTGGTGCGGCAGGAGTCTTGACACAGAAACATGGAGATGCTAACAGGCCAGTGACGTACTTCAGTACCCAGCTAGACACTGTAGCTAAATCACTCCCAACTTGTCTCAGAGCAGTGGCGGCTGACGCTCT
>WWET01005271.1:0-25423 GCA_011038615.1 Limnodynastes dumerilii
CCTAGTTTAAATGGTTTCTAATGAAGCCTTCAAACTGCCCACTTAGAATATCAGGGCCGTATTCAGACCTCCGGCCACATTGCATATGCTGCCGGAGTTTACCAATATGAACTTCTGCGCATGCGCAGTAATTTTGTTACGACATCTATGTTACTTTTTGCAACATAGATTACGTATACGCGGTCCTAAAGACAGCGTATACGCAATCTGTCCACACAGAAGATAGGTATACTTTTATACAAGTTCCTATTTTGTCAGGTGGAATGGCTATGTTCTATGAGCCCAAATCCTTCCTCATGACACCACTTCCTAAGCCACAGATTGAAATCATGAATGCGCCACATTGTGTCTTCTTCATATCTGTGTACTGGCTGCACTTCAGAAAAAGTCACAGTATTTGCCACCTGTTTAAGAGCAGTTCCCAACTTTCTAAATTAATCTCTGACAGCCACAACTCCAGCATTGGCTAAGTCATTTGTCCCAAGATGGATAATGACATCAACCTCCCTTTCCTTGCTCACTGCCTTTACAATATTTAAAATGTGCTTTTTATCACGTGGAACTGTAGTTCCAGGCAAGCACTTCACCTGATTCCCTCAACACCTCATGCGCTACATTACCTGTTGAAGTGCACTCCAGGCCTCCAAGTGCTGCATAGGAGTTATGCAAGGGCAGAGGCTGTGCAATGTGTCCTTGCACAACTGGAACCTTCCTGCATGCATTCCTCACCATAGTCCACCCAGTGCATTTCCTGGAAACACTCTGAGGCAATGGTGGCATCAAAGATGCAGACATCCTGCCTATCTCACCTTGCATCCTAGCTATCTCATAAAGCAAAAAAGACATTCTCTGACAGATCGGACAACACCTGAGTTTCCAAATTGTCTCACACAAAACAAAAGCATCACACCCACTGCAATGCACAAGAGCAGACATCGTAGAAGGTTTTTTTGATGGAAAAATCAACAAAGTTTGCTTTACCAACAAATCACACAACTACTTTTAAATGGGCCCAAATCCTGGCCAAATCCAGTTCAAACTCCAGTTACAACTCCAATATGCTTTAAAACCAATGCTTAGAAATCCAGGCTATGAAATTCAGGCAGGTTAGGTGGTTCAAACTAAACCACCTTTATACAACAACTCCTTGTTGAAAGCATCCCAACGTTACAAGATGCAAGCAGATCGTAAGAGACGTGCGTTACCTTTGTTGCGACCCTGTTCTACAAAAATCTACAACTCAGAGTACCCTATATGAAATTTGCACCCAGATTCATCGGCCCCTTCAGAATAGCAAAGGTCGTCAATCCTGTATCTTACAAGCTAGACCTTCCTCCGTATCTCCAGATCCCTGATGTATTCCACTCTACTCAAACCTCTGGTTATCAATAAATTTTACTCACCTATTAAAAAACCATCCAAGATCGCTGGTACCTCTGAGAAGGAGTACGGAGTCAAAGACATTGTGGATACTCGTATCCGCCACAGTCACATTCAATATATGATGGATTGGAAGGGGTTCCGTCCTGAGGAGTGTGCGTGGATCCGTGCCTCTGATTTTAAAGCTCCAAGACTCATCAAAAGATTCCTAGCCAAGCATTCTTCCAAGACATGGTGGTCTTAGGTGTCCAGAGACCACCTTAAAGGAGGGGGTGATGTCATGCTCAGCAGCAGACTCCGCCGCACTTACCTGACCAGGAGCCGTCTGTCAGCATCTCTACCATGTCATGCCTGCTCTCCAGCCCTACAGAGGTGCCACTCCCAATAGTGGCAGCCCCCTGCACAGTGTCCATTGCAGCATGTATGCAGCATAGTTTCTGGGATTAGGTACCTTTACCACTATCCTCTGGTGCATGGGTGTCACCATCTTGCCTCCTGTCATGTGATTCCTAGCAGTCACTCAGATACTGCCTCTGCAGCACACATGATTCCTCCAGCCAATCCGTGCACTGGGTGGGCTATTTAAACCCTGTGCACTGATCCCTCAGTGCCCGAACAACTTGGTTTATTCAAGCTGCCTGGTTACAGCCTGTCTTGCATTCAGCCCAGCCTGTATTGCATCCAGCCTTTCTTGTCTCCAGCTTGCCTGCACTTCAACTACCAGCTTGCCCACACTACTGCTACCCGCCTGCCTGCTCTTCAGCAGTCTGCTGTCCAGTCCAGTCTCTGGAGCAATCCAGTCCAGCAGTCCACTGTCCAGTCCAGTCTCTGGAGCAATCCAGTCCAGTCTAGTCCAGCAGTCCGCTGTCTAGTCCCGTCTCTGGAGCAATCCAGTCCAGTCCAGCAGTCCGCTGTCCAGTCCAGTCCCTGGAGTAATCCATACCAGTCTAGCAGTCCACTGTCCAGTCCAGTCTCTGGAGCGATCCAATCCAGTCCAGCAGTCCAGTCCAGTCCCTGGAGCAATTCAGTCTAGTCCAGCAGTCTGCTGTCCTGTCCAGTCTCTGGAGTGATCCAGTCCAGTCCAGCAGTCCGCTGTCCAGTCCAGTCCAGTCTCTGGAGCGATCCAGTCCAGTCCAGCAGTCAACTGTCCAGTCCAGTCCCTGGAGTGATCCAGTCCAGTTCAGCAGTCCAATGTCCAGTCCAGTCTCTGGAGCAATCCAGTCAAGTCCAGCAGTCCGCTGTACCGTCCTGGTTCACTCAGTTCTGCCTACCTCCTATGCACAAGCACTTCCTTCGGCCTCACAGCTTCCACTACGGTGCCAGTCGTCCTACATGCCTCTTGGAACCCACCGCTGATCCCAAACATTCCCAGATTGTGACAGGTATGTTTTTATAAATAAAAATGTATTCCAAACACATTCGCATAAATTTACCCCTGACATTAAATATGCTGACTGAAGAAAGATTAATGCTACTGTGCAATGAAAATAGCGTATTACATAGTTGTCTTTTTTTAATTTTTAAACACATTTAAAACATTACAAACATTGTGGCAGATCCAGAACAATGCTTCTGTGCGAATTTACGCCTGGCGGACACGTAAAATCGCGATTTTGTATGTAATGTGCATACGCACGACAGATAATACGCTACTTATGTAACGTAACTCTGAATGTATGGGCCATTCACGTATGAGTTGCGTAAATTCGTACGTGTGGGCGTGCCCAATTTTTACGTGAGCCACAAGTATGCCTAAATTACGCATTGTACATAGAAACATAGAAACATAGAAAGTGACGGCAGATAAGAGCCACATGGCCCATCTAGTCTGCCCATTTGTTTATTGAAAACTATACTGACCCTAGACCCTATTTACCCTCAATTGGGGTTACAATTTAGGATACCCTTATATTTATCCCAAGCATGTTTAAATTGTTCTACTGTATTGGCCTCAACCACCTCAGATTGGAGAATATTCCATTTATCTATCACCCTTTCAGTGAAGTAATTTTTCCGCACATTTCCTTTGAATCTACCACCCTCCAGTTTGTATCCATGCCCTCGTGTTCTATTACACCTTTTCTATTGTAGGCGGGGGTTTGCATTTACATTGTACAGTATAGCTGCATAAGTCCGCGTTGCCTATACGTACGTGTGCGGACGAGAGCGGTTACGCGGCCAAAAGTTAAGGTAGGGTTTGAAAAGCGGAAGTCAGACAAAATACGTACATTCAAGGGGTGTGCCTAGGGGAGTGCTAAGAAGGTGCGCATGCGAAAATACCTACGCTAGTAAACGGATTGCAAGCGGAGTTCTGGATCTACCTCATTATTCTCTTTTTTTTAAACACAGATGGCAAGATTTCAAGAGAAGGCTGAAGAAAAATAACTGTGATAGACATGAATACAAATGGTAAAGAGCCTATGGCAGTGTTATACCAACTGATCAAACCGGAAGACATTGGGGAGCGGTGACCGCGAAAGAGGTTTTAGTTTTAGGGGATATTAACTCTGCCCCTGATCCACCTCCCCATCTTAACCCAAGTGCATCAGCTGTCCTAAGGTGCTAAGGTGTCCTTATGTGAAGAGAGAAGAAATAATATTTGTTAGTGATGGTCGTGTACAAAATTTTAATTATTTTTACTGAAAAAGTAACAGTGTAAAAAACAATATATATATTTTTTGGGGGGTTGGGGGTCCTGATACAGACTTAGCAGCTCCTTAACATACTTTAGAAAAATAAATAAATAAATAAATAAATAAATAAAGCCTTCAATTGGTTTACCATTTTTTGGCAATATGTAAATGATGAAGGCATGCAGTATGTCAGCAGCACAAGTTCACAAGTGCGACTGCGAACCTGTCTTTAAAGCACCATCATTTTATTTCCACAGGTCAAAAGTTTCTAATCTGATATGTGGAAAAAAAAATCTATTACAGTACAGACAGCCCAAGGCATAACACTGAGGCCCATGACCATTGATGTAACTTCTCTAACCAGTTTAAGTCCTTCACTATGCCTAACAGCCACAATTCCACCCCCATTAACAACAAGCACAATTCTACCCCCATTCACAACAGACAGCATTCCACCCCAATGCACAACAGGCACCATATTACCCCCATCCACAAACACTATACAGTAATCATTTGTTTAGACCCTAAAATGTCTTTTTTCTTTTTTTTTATTTAAATGGTAAAACTATATATTTGATCTTGAAGTAATCCTGAAACATATTATATCATATGTTTGATTAATAAAATATATGTGGATGTAAATGTTCTCTCTCTCTCTGCGTATGGTGGATTTGACCAGGAAATTCTTTTATAATGTAATTTTTTTGGAAGTACTTACTTGTGAAAGACAGTACTTTGCAGGAAGCTAGATTCTTCCATATCAGGCATAGTATCTATGACCCTGATTCTCACTTAAGTAACTACAGAATCTCTGAGCATATTCAAACATAAGCACAGAAGCCATGACTGAATGATTCACAGACACGGACGACTGAGTTGGCACAGAATGAGTCCCGCATGTGTGGCTAGAGAGGCAAAACTCTTAATGCAAATGAGCTGCACACAGGCTACTAATGTACAGTATGGACGTCCCTCTTAAGTGAGGACTGATTAACAAGTGTGTGTCTTGCGGAAGTATACATAAGTATACATAAAGTAGCCCTCTACCAGTATTAAGTTAATTTACGCATGGCTTTTGCTTGTCTATGCGTCTTGTATATATGTTTTTGATGCCATTAGACCTTAACAACACTCTGGAAACATTTGTATTTTCATTACTTTAATTTTTTTTGTTTGTTTATGAAATAAAACTTTAAAATAATATTTTCTATAAAAAGTTGATTACAATGAATTTTCAAAATTGTTGTTTGAAAAAAAACAACATAATAAAATACATGATTGTAGAAAAGTATATAGGACCGTATTCAGAATTAAGAACGTCTGGTAATTTACACACGCAAAGTGCGTAAGTGGGGTGATTTTTATTTAGGGCGCATGTGCAGACCATGGAGATACGAAACGTAATTGGAATGATGCGTAAGTAATTTCCGTATGTCAAAAAATGCGTACGAACATAAAAGATCGGACGGATTATTAATTAGTAGGCGTCAATCGGAATGTAAATAGCAAAAAATAGGCGTGGTAATGCAGTAGACGTGCGGTTGTATTTGCAAACGTTTAACTTCCGTCACATATACGCACGCTAATGATAAGGTTGCTTTCACAACACGGAAGTGTTCCGAAATGTATTCATTTTGCGAAACGTACTTATTTTGAATTAACGTACGGATCTATTACGAACGCACGGGAAATCTTCTTAACTCTGAATCCGGTCCACAAATAGCAATTAGAATCCAATACACAGGTAGCTTGTTGCTCCAAGGTGCACCTCGGTTACCCCGTGCTTTTATAATCTACACCGTTGCTCTTATTGTCTTTGTGATATTCACTCTTATGGTCTCACTGGCCTGTTCACCATTTAATTTATTGGAATTCATTTTGGTGTTGCTTCCAAGTTGAGCTGCACGTGTGCCATATTGCCGTTATTAGCAGAGCTGTATTGAATGTGAGACGTCGGTACAAGCTTGCACACCATTTGATTCATTTATTGAAATTTCTCTGTTACTGTTTCCAACTTGAGCTAAATGTGTGCTACACTGTTGCCATCATTAGATGGTTTTTTAAGGGTGAGACGCTAGTACATATTTATTAGTATGTGTTTATTTTTTCAGCAGTAGTATTATCATAGCCCGTTGCATTAGAACTGCAGTAATACTACCATTTAAATTGGCTGTGTTTGAATAATGTTTTGAACCATACTGCCACGACTGGAGTAATTGGATCAATTGTATTTATTTGAATATTGACCTACCACGGATTTTGCAATAAGGGGTATTTGGGCACTTTCAGATCAGTGTAGGGTGAGATATACCCCCTGTGCGGGGCGAAGTTCCGCCGTGAGGCGGCAGGCACCCATTAGGCTGACAGTGCATAACCCTCTCCAGAATAGGGAGATCCGGTGGTCCTGTTCTTTGGGCATTCCTTTTAGTTGATCCTGTTATCCCAGTCATGGTTATTGGCATTGAGAAATCAGCTTTGTGAGACCAATCATTTACTAGTATTTGCCACGGTGGATATTTTAACTATATTTCGCCCCCCTCTTTTTACATGTACGTATTAAAAGTTATATTTTAATTTTCATTATTGTAGTAATCAGTAGTTTTTCTATATATATGTAAATCTATTGAACCAATCAGGTGTGCACTATCAAATGGTCCACTTTTCTCTCTTCTTTCTATGACCCTAAGACTCCCCTCCCGCAGCCTAACCCTAAGACTCCCTTCCCCATAGCCACCCCCAAGACTCCCTTTCACACATCCTAACCCTAAGGCTACCTTCCACACAGCCTAAACCGTAGACTCCCCTACCCACAGCCTGACCCTAAGACACCACCGTACCACAGCATAACTCTAAGACTTCCTTCCCTGCAGCCTGACCATAAATTTCCCCTCCCAGCAGCCTAACCCTAAAACTCTGAATACTCACCTATCCAGCGGGTCTGCAGTTTTTGGGATTTCGGCAGTTTCTGAATGACTGACTGTTTAAGTATGCCGATCAGCATACTTACCTATTCATTAATAAAATCTTCTAGTCAGTGCTATTTTCGAAATAGAAGCTTTTGGCTGTCTCTGTTTCCGAAACAGCATTTTCTCAGTGGCAACTGCATCCTGTTTAAAAGGTGCGCTCATTTTCAGTACTACCTATCTAGAGTTACTAATGACGGAACTATCTAGAGTTACTACTGACGGGTTCACATATTTTCTATACCTTTATTCATAGTTAATAGTAAATATGACTTTTGCATGTAGTGTATGCTGGCAACAGTCTTTATATAAACCTCGACAATGAAATATAAATGTGAAGGAGCTTATGCATTGTGTGCTAGTTGTTGGAATGTGCTTTCTATACTAACCTAATGACTTATAGCTTCAAATGTTTGTCATAAAGGGCTTGGCTGTATACTAGTAACATAACCATGCACTGCATTAAATGACTTAAAGGGTTATTGTTATTTTGCTGTTTCCTTAGCAATTCTTAAACTTAGTGTTGTGTCTGCAAATATTTAATTAGCAGTTTAAAAACAAGACATAACAAATAACCACCAGCAGGAAACCAAATGTACATTTGGGGCCAGATTTACTAAGCTGAGGTAAAGGAAAATTGGAGATGTTGCCCATAGCAACCAATTTCAAAACCATCATAAAGATTAAAAGAGAGAACGATTCCTTGGATAACCAGGACCAACAAAACTTAAATTTTTCTTAAAAGAACTTAGTTCTTTGTAGCATCAAACTGAGATGGTTTAAATCTTTACCAAATATTAATGTGAAGAGAGGAGACTACATATCTCCTAACATTTTCAATATGGAACTATTAAGTATTCTACGCATGCAGAATACTGGGTCGTATGTAAGGGCTTTGCCAAACCCTTACTGTATGATATGCATACCTATGCACACCCTCCTTATGTATCTCATACACATGGTGAGTGAGCCCGGCCCGCATGTGGAGAGTAAATTCTGTACGGAACACAGCATTAGTCGGCTGCGTTCCAATGCTGAATTCATTGTACTGTGCGTGCTAAGTACACACCAATAGGTGACTTACATACGTAGTTTTCACAAGTCTATGTTGTACTATGCTGTTGATTCCTGCCCTGTATGTCGGTACTGTATTTTGTACAGCGCTGTGGTCAACTTATGGCATCTTATAAATAAATGATAATAATAGTAATGAATAAAGTAGTGTACGTAACTCACCTGCCTTTATTAATGTTTAGCATTGTGCATGTGAACAATGGGAGCAAGCATAAAAATAGCTGAATTTGCTTCTGTGCGCTCTGCAACAGGGTGTTCCACTATGTTAAAATAAGAAAGTTAGCCTTCCTCTTAAAATCCTGCACAGGCGCAAGGGCTGGTGTATGTGACCAATAGAGGAGATTTTAAATATATTAAAGCCCCTATTCATAGTTTAAAAAAAACAGTCTTCCACACCTAACAATTATTAAACTGTCTAATGAAGGAATAAAACACATTTTAAAGCTCACTGCATACACTACGCTATACTGACTATATACATATTTTTTTTTATCAAATTGCAGCCCAATTCCACTCATTTTGCGCAGACATTTTTTTTATGAGAAGCCAAATTCAGAGACTGAAAATAAGAAAGGAAAGTTACACCTGGGAAAAACCATGTTGATATTAGGGGGAGCCAAGTTAATTGTAATCTTGGCATACAGGGATATATCTCAGGGTTGCTGACTTTTGCCAGCTTCCCTCCGGGAGATCCCAGAGTGAAGCTAGCGACACATGCAAGGAGCGGGGCTTAATGGCGCGATTTATGCAAATTGCATCATTAAGCCCCGCCCCTTGCATCATACTTACCCAGTTTTAGCTTAAATAGGCATCGGAACGGGCCTCAAGTCCCTTGCCGGGAGAATTGCCCGCATTTCGGGAGTCTCCCAGACATTCCGGGAGAGTCGGCAACCCTGATGTATCTTAGCTTTTGCTTATTGCACAGAGATACTGACCAGCTTTACATTTACACTGTTAGTTAGACTTAGGCTAGGAAATGCCACCTCTAAACTATAATACTGTTTGCAACATATGAAATTTTACTCCCCCTGAAATCAACATGGTTTAACCCAGGAGTAACTTTTCTCTCTTATTTTCAATCTCTGAATCTGGTCCCTTGTGTGTCCTTTTGCTGCAGAAAAACTCTTGGTCAGAACTACTGCCTTGAAATCATATGTAAATAATGTACACATTTTGTTTCCGCTTGATTATCCACAAAGAATTGGTTTCCCCAATTTAAATTTCATTAAATGTATATCCATGTTTTATTCTGGGAGCTATTGTAAAATTGACATGCACCTATCTTTATCTTTATTTTTTTTATTTCCAAAAAAGGGATGGTGGAAAAAAAGTAAAAAAAAGTAGATAAACGTGATTTTAAAATAGCCTGAGGAAGCAGGACTCATACAGTATGTCATAGATTACACAAGATATCCCTGTTCCACTACCAGTGATATTCTATCTGTTTAACTGGTTTTTCTTAATTTAAACACAACTTTGTTAACCTTTGTAGGTAATGTAAAAAATTTACGAAGAATTTTGCTCTTTTATATTTTTACTAAATAGACCTCTGAGGATGAATAAATATGATGAATATGAGTAATTAAGTTGATATTGATGTTAAATGTGTTTTATGTAGAAGATGATACAGAGGCTATGTTCATGTAATTATTGTGGATAACATAAGGAAGACATGGAGAGGTGGACAATTCCAGGGATACCGGCCAGTATTCAGAGTCTAAATACTGGCCACCATCAGTAATACCTCTTTCAGACCGAATACCCAGGTTAAATCTGGGTCAATCAACACGGCTTCTAGCCGTGTTGAATCTGCCAGACAGCAGCTACAACCCGGAAATAACCCGGGTTGTAGCCTTTCACACTGGAGCTGTGTCTGCTGAGGCAGACCATGCTCCCCATCCCCCATCTTACATATTTTTTATGCAACCCGGGTTGAATAACTCGGGTTCCCTCGTTCACACCACAACACGGGTTAGGCTGACCCGGGAATAACCCTGGTGTTGACCAGGGTCATGGACCCGGGTTGACCCTTTGACACTGACACCCGACCTGGGTTATTCCTGGGTCGATAGCTTGGTCTGAAATGGGTATAACATACTATCAATGGGGTAGATCCAGACCTAGCTATGCTAGCGCATTTACACTAGTGGGTGACGTCAAATCAACAAATTGAATGTACTGCGCATGCGCACAGTAGATGTTATGCCACATAATTCTGAACATACGTACCATCAGCGTATCATCGGCGTAAAACCGCATGAAGGGGCGGGTCCACTTATGGCACCTTGAATTACGCAATAGAGGCAGAGGGAGTCCTTTAAATCGTACAATGTGGGTGTGCTTAGGCACATACGTACCTGAAGCCTTAATTTTTGAAAGTGTGACTACTGACTTACGTAAAGGTAGGGTTTGGCAAGCGTAAGACAGCGTACGTACGGCCCGAGGGGAGTGCCTATGGGAGTGCATAGTTAATATGCCAGTGTAAATACGCTACTCGTTTAAACGTAATGGAAGGTCAGGTTCTGAGCCAAAATCTGGAAAAATATATATATTGGTAATCCTATCACTTGCCCATGACACTATATGACTTATGTAGTGGTGACTGAAATGTATGTACATAAAACGTAAAACTTAATAAAAAATAAATAAGTTATTTTTCTCCTTATATAAACTACTCACATTCATCCATATTCCATAAACAAATAATTAACTTATATCAAGTTTACAGCACTGAAGTGTATGTTTTCTGAAGCATGTTTTAATGTTTGCTCCACCCCTCCTCAGAAGGGCTGTATTGAGAATGTAGTCTTAAGTGGAATCCTGCAGAACATGATTATCAAAGTCCTGTGTTAAACACTTTAAAAAGCATCTGGCACAGAGTCGGCAGTGCTTTCCTGAACTGTCGCATGTACTGTTTAACACAATGGCTGTACAGAAGGAAGAACCCAAGGAGACATCTCCTCTTTCAGGAAAAACTCAGGGATTTAAGAGAATGATACTTCGGGTTTTACCTGATGGATTCTGTGAAGAATTAAAAGAGCAGCTTCAGTTTGTCATACCTATGGTAAGTGCTTATTACCATAACAAAGTATGTACAGAGAATACATGTATAGGTGAAAGTACTGTTTTCTGCTGGACACCTGTGTGATGTAGTATCAGTATAACTTGGTCAACATTATGTAATATCTGACTTGGTTATGTCCTTTTTCTTATTTAAACTTTTCTCAGTAATAAATACAAAGCATAGTTTAGTAATAATTATTGTCCAAACTGATTATATCTTATTTACTGAATATGCAAACTTTTATTGTGAAGCTTATTGCTGTAGACATTTGGTCAATTAAATGAATAATAAAATCGAAGTATAAACCTATAGATTTTAAGCATCATGGGCCGTATTCACACCTAAGAGTGAATTAGGTGCAGACAGATCCGCAGCTAACTCACCGGTCCTGCCCCCCTTCCCGTTTTTAGGTACCTTATAGCACTTTAAAGGTACCTTATCCAACCGTGCATAGTGTCCATTTTAAGAAGGAAACTATGCATGGACATTGCCTCCCCCCGCCCCCCGGCTAATCTAAATCCCTCCCCCTTCCCACTTCTACCTAAACACTCCCCGAGGCGGCATTAGTCCACCTGTTTCTGACTAAACTACTCCGTTCCATCTTTAAAAATCACACAGAGGCAATCTACGTACCTAACTCATACATAAATTGCGTAAATGACCTACTACGCATGCGTAATAGGTCATTTCGCAAAACTCCGCACATAAGAAGCAGAAAATTCTTAGGTGTGAAAAAGGCCCCATGTGAGCAAGCTGGCTACAAGTCTGCCTGTTATTTTCAACTAGTATCATAAAATAAATTAAATCCTAATAGAACTGTCTCTGGAAAATGTAAACAGTGGACTAATATAGAATTATACAATGCAAAGTTAGTCCACTGACTTTAATCAGGCAAATAGACAAATATTTCTACAAAACCATAGAATTTATGGTAAGCATGTTCTGCCAATAGGCTTTAAAAAATAGTTATATAGTATTCGAACAACTGAAATAAAAATGTAATGAAGAATTGTACTGAAGTCTGTAAGAAAACAGATAAACTAATGCATGGTTAGCAGCATTTTACAAGAATTTGCAGGGACAATTAATTTCTAAACAGGTGCATCTAAGCATATCCTGCACTGTAACTGACACTCCTTAAAGTACCACTATCCTAGCATTTTAAGCACATGGGGCCTGATTCAGAGGCTGAAAATAAGAACTTAAAGTTACACCTGGGCAAAACCATGTTGATTTCAGGGGGAGTCAAGTTAATTTTATTCTATGCATGCAGGGAGAATGCTTTGCTTTTACTTATTGCACACAGATACCTGATCAGCTTCACTTTTAAACTGCTAATTAGACTTGAGCTGGGAAACATCACCTTTTAACTATAATACTGTTGCAACAAATGAAATTTGACTCCCCTGAAATCAACATGGTTTAGCCCAGGTGTAACTTTGAGTTCTTATTTTCAATCTCTGAATCAGGGCCATCCTTTTCATATATGTATTGAGGAGATTTTAAATATGCCCCTTACCGAAACATGTACCAATGGTGCTGATTGCCAGGAGTTTGCCTCAGACCTATCTTTAAAATGGAGTAGGTTTGTACCTAGGGTGTAACCTAAATTGTTGTTATGAAAACATTAAATACAGATCATATTTTCCCCTGTGAAAATGGATATGTTGGACTGGATTCACACAATTGTGAGATCTGAAGGTGTGGATGCACATATATGGTCCACTCGCCTGACATGCTGCTCTTTTTAGGTGCTTAATGGCACTTACAAATGCCATAGGCTACCTTAACTAACCATGTGTATTTTCCCTCTTAAGTAGGTAAAATACGCACAGAGAATTACCAGCCTTCCCTCTGCCTAATCTACATACTTTTCCCTAAGAACTTTACCTATCTTCCCACAGAGGCTGCATGGGCACGCCTCCTCTTTCTTATAAAACTACGTGCGGTCTTTAGAGAATGCATGTAGTCTATCTAAGTGCTAAATGATATACTCTAAGGGCTAAATGATATACTCCTGGGCTAAACCATGTTGATTGCGGTATTGTATTCTTTGCATGCAGGGATATATCTTTGAATTGCTTACTGCACACAGACACTGACCAGCTTTACTATCACACTGTTATTTAGACTTGGGATAGGAAACATCACTTCTCAACTACTGTTTGCAACAGATGAAATATGACTCCCCTGCAATCAACATGGTTTAGCCCAGGAGTAACTAATTTCAAGCACTTACATAAGTCTGGATCCAACCCTATGTGCCTAAAGGCTACATAGATTGTGTAGTCATACTGCGTAATCTATGTAGCCTTTAGGCAAGTAGATAGACTACATGCGTTCTTTAAAGACGTAGGGCCGGATCCTGACCTACGAGCACCTTACGGGCACCCGAGGTCATTACAGTCGGCATCGTAGGGGGGGTGCACGCCCCTTAGGATCAGCCCCATAGTCTACATGTGTAGTAGCCATTCTCTAATATATAGGCACCTAAGAAATGGATCTGTCCCCACTTAACTCACTCTTAGGTATGAATACGGCCCTATGTTATTAATCTGTATATCATATTATTAGTAAGGTACTAAAAGTGACTAGAGACAATTTCTGTTTTACCTCTCTGAGATGTCAAATAATGTTTTACAGTCAGGAGCAGGAAATGTTCTGCTGGGGTAAGATTTACCACCATGTGTTTTTATGCTGTAGTTGTGTGAGCTTGGACAAAGTAAACATTCTCAAATGCACCCCACACACATCCTTGTGTGTAAACATTAGGACTTATCTTTTGTCACAACTTGCAGTTAAATGCAGACTCCAAACAAACACATTTGCAGCACTATTCACAGGTTTATAAATTCTTTTTAAAAAGGTCTTTATTTGCATGAGTCATAATTAGTTACAATTATGTTATTTTTTACCTATGTACATTTGTGCTTTTGAACACTGGAATGAAGACTTTCTGCTATAGTGCTAACCCAGTAAGAGTCTCAGTGTTGGGACATTCTTCAGGTGTATTTAAATTGACAGCCAACTCCCATAAAGGGCATACCTTACATCCTCCAAAACAGCTTCTTTAGACCAAGACCCCCTGACAGCTGCTGGCCTTAGACATGCTTCCAAACAATGGGTCCGGCACTCCACCTATGCACGCAAACTAAGTTCTGTACGATAGATGCACAAAATAGTAATTCGGAGAGGGAGAAATCTGATACTTAGCGCTTCTTAAATGTGTCAAATAAGTATCCAAAATAATTAAATACTTTACATAGGATGTTTCAAGTTGCAACAATAATGTCCAAAGAAGTATTTCAGTCCAGGGTCATGTAAGATTCAAACAGACAGCTAAACATGACATCAACAATCAAAATTCCCCTTATTTCTAGCATAGAAAGTGTCCGCATATGATTACAAGTCGCTGCGTATAAAGGTAGTCTATATAGTTCTGTATCTCCGTTTTGGACGATTTAACAGTGAAATTTTAGACTCCACTTATAGTTCTGTTGCTGTGTCTTGTGTGCGCTGACTTCCAAGCTTTGCGGGGATAGATGCTGTCTGTCTGCTGCTGAAGAGATGGATTCCGTGATGTGTGCTTTCTCTCTGTACCCTGCGGCCGTGTTTGCTCCTTGTGAGGTGGATGCATCTTGTCCGTTGTAGTCTCACTCCAGTGCAATGTCCCTAGTGGTTAGTTTAAACCATAATTACCGGGCTCCCGTCGTATAGAGGGAAATAGAGAAACCGCATATAGTGTAGTATATTAGAAGAAGGTTTTTATTCACACAATTAGCATTAAGAGAGGTACTCACAAAAGTAGATGACAATTACTGTTTAGGTATTTGTCAATTAAAACGAGGATGATTTTACAGATTATCCAAACTGTACTTGCAGATGAGTCCACATGTATAGTGGTGTATGTAGATCCTAAGATAGCACTCCTGCCAACGCGTTTCGGACTATATAAGTCCTTTCTCAAGGCTCATGATAAGAATGGTGCTATTAAGGAAATATATAGGTACCCTCCAGATAGTCCAAAAATTTCATTGGCTATATATTATTGTGGGGGAGGGGACACGTGTGTAAGTGCTTAAAAATTGTATTTTTACCCATGATAAAAGAAAAAAATAAATGTACATAAAAAAATGCAAAAAAATAAATAAAACCCAGCTTTTCCCAAGGTGACATCTATTAAATTGTTTCTAATCAGTGCATAGAAGCCAAAAAAGCCCAACACTCTGAATAGTACAAAAATCATAAACAATACAGCAATTCATTTGAAATGGGTCTATAGTGTGGGTTTGTGTAATTGGACCGTACAGAGCTCTGGGCCCTTTTATGATATAATCTGACTGGTCCATTCTATGATATATAGCACTTGCCCTTATGTTTTAATCTCTAATGTCCTATAGAGTGGACGCTTGTGGACAGGGCTCTCTTACCTATCCAGTCTGTGTGTTACAGTGCCCCTGGTCTGCAGTCTGGTCTGGAGTCTGGTCTGGAGTTAGACTGCCACTTGATGCTAAAATGGTCCAGTGGTCTCCTGTGTCACTGACAGGCAGGAAAGTATCTACCCCTTAGCCACAGGTGGCATTGTCCGGCAGCGCCCTCCTTTGGCTGGCGCCCCTGGCAGGTGCCATCCTGGACAAGGGGTATATATGCCCCTGGTGTGTTACTACCCAGTCAATATTATAATGATTGTTAAAATTGTAAAGGGCTACGTAATTGGAACAGATCATCAGAGCTAAATCATGGAGCTATGGAGCTAGATGGTCTATTGTGATGAATCAAGTTTTCCTTTTATATCATGTACACCTCTGGGTATGTGAGCATTGTTTTCCTTGTGAAGAAATGCCACTGGATGCTCTATGGGAAGAAGACAAGCTGGCAGAGACAGTGTGATGCTCTGGGCAAGGTTTTTCTGGTAAATCATGGGTCCTTGCAATCATGAGTTTGTTACTTCTTCTGATCTTCTTACTTCTGATCTCCCTGTGAAATCCACTGGCTCCTTTTAATTCCTTGCAGCATCAGCTCATCTGTGTGAATGATGCGGCAAGATCAGAGTTTCCAATTTACCCAGAATATCCAGAAGACTCCCGAAATTCTGACAATTCTCCCCGTATCCCAGGAGAGACGGAAAATCTTCCACAGTGGGCTTGAGGCCATGGTTTCATGCCAACTACAGCCTCAAGTAACGCCCCTCCCTCACCTAGCAACACTACTTTTTTGCATAAATCTCAAAAAGCCCTGTCCCTGTTAAGGCATCTATCTCTTCCCTCTGGGATCTCCTGGAGGGAAGCAATGGAAATGTGTCAACCCTGGGTTATTATGTGTTCTGATTGACATCCATGAATACGTACACAGCTGATTTCAAAACATGGAAGAGCAAAACTCCAAACTCACACCCTTGTTTTTGAGAACAAACTAAGCAAATTAGCTGTTGCCAGAGCGTAATTCCCCTGAGAAAATCTCACAATGTGATTAGTTCCTCAAGTCATGTATGAGATGCATGAATAAATTAGAAGCAAGACGGAAGAGTCATAACATAGTAAACTAAATAAACTATTTGTTCAGGTGTTTGCCAGTTTTCTTTGTGATGTCAGAGGATGGGCACTCAGTAATGACTGATGAAACAGGAAACATTGCACATTAGCCAATCACTCAAACTAGAAAGTCTAGGCCAAAGTGTACATACTGTAACTGTATAGCAGAAACTGCACAGGACAAGCACACTGATATACGTTCTTCAGAGCACTTGTCACTCTCTAGTGGTGACAAACATAATAAACTGTGAAAGTCTAAATACAGATGTACATTGGGCCGGATCCCGACCACTGAAACCAGCCCTTACTCTACTGTTTACATACTTCTGCTTCCTTCCATGCCCTGCCCTGCTGTCAGAATTGATATGTTCTGGTAATGTGCGGTTGCACATGTGCCACTTACCGAAAGGGGGCGTTTTCCTATCCTAGCAATCTAAAAACATCATCTTGTAGTAAGTCTGGATCTGATTCATCTACAGTAAAATCTTAATTAACATGTATAGGTTACACAGAGCTCAAATAGCACACTAATTCTTAACACTCCACAAGCTAATTGTTAGACCTTTATTATAAAGTATTAATTGTAATCAGTACTATATATATTAATCGTGTCTCATCCTTATAGAATATTATTGTATAATCAGATCAGTCATGCACATGCTGCACTGACTAAAGATGACTGGTCTGTTAATGAAGAAATTGCCCCCTACTGCTTTTATTCTCTGGTGTCATCTGCACTTTGGAACTTTGTCTCCATGTGCTCGCTCGGATGTGTTTTGAGCTCAGACTGCAACTCAATTGGAAGTCCAAACCCAGTTCTATGTACACAAGGACTCTAAAGTGGTGGTGCTCAATAGACACTTTAGGCACAATGGACTGGATCCAGAAGTAATAAATTCATGGGACTTATGCACGTCATTTGCGTAAGTTCCCTGATAATTATCATTGGCGCAAGCGCGCACCAGATGTTACACAAGCGTACCTTCTAACATATGAAACTCAGTTCCATACATTGGAAGATACGTTAAATGGGCCGACCCTTCAGTTAGGCATGCAAATGAAGGGTCGGGGGCGGGGAAGACCACTTATGCATTGATTCACTACCGATAGAGGCATGGCTCAATGTGAGTGTGATATATGTGGGTGCAAATACTGGACATGCTCCGTTTGTTCCTCAGGCACCACAACCATACCTCTGGATGGCATTGCAAGTACGGTATGTAGCGTATGTAAAGACATAGCTCTAAAGCCTTGCATCTATGTAAATATGAGTCACTAGGGTCATTCTGCTGCAGGGGTGGGGAACCTTTTTTCTGCCAAGGGCCATTTGGATGTTTATAAAATCCTTTGAGGGCAATACAAAATTATCAACTTAAAAATTAGCCTGCTATACTTGGTCAAAAATGTCATTAACTCACCCTTAATGTGATGGCGGGAACTGCTTCTGTTTGATGCTTCTCTTGATGTTAGCTTTCCCCTTTTTCTCTCTTCTCTCTCTTTTTATTTTCTCCTCTGTTTCTTCTTGTGTTGAGTCAGTGAGCTGCAGTACCACTGACCACAAATACAGGGCGTCTAATGCTTTTTTGGTCTTAGTTTTTTGTGTTTTTAGTGGGATTTTTTTTTTTTTTTTTTTTTTATGGAGTTTTTTTTTTACATTGTTTTGTATTTTTTAGAGTTTTTTTTTTAAATATTTGTTTTTCTACTTTATGTAATATTCTCTATCACCCCTTTTCATCCCCCACTTTCTCCCTTTTCTCTCTCTTTTTTCTTCTCTGGTTTCACTTGAGTCAGTGAGCTTCACAGCAGGGGAGAGCAGGAAGTCCAAAGGAGGAATGGTGCCAAGAGACAGCGCACACTCTGCAGAGCAGATTCAGTCAGTGGCGATTGTCATTGACAATGGGATGTTTTGCCACAATTGTCACAGCGATGGGACAACCTTGGACAATTCAGCATGGGACATCACAGAAGTCAGGCAAGAGAGAGCTGTGGAAGCCACACCAGCAAGCATCAGCTACATCAATACCACACCACAGCACCAAAGCTCAGTAGCTAGTTCAGCCCCCCAGATTCAATCAATTGTGATTTCCGCCTGCAGTCTTGACCAAATGATTTTGCGAGCCATTTCCGGATGTTTGTAAACGTTCCCCACCCCAGGTCTACAATCTCAGATACTAGAGCGACTCTAGTGACTAATATCTCTTCATCCGCCTCTCCAGCCCGGCCCTAGCTGTCCAGTACAGCACCAGCCTGCCCTGCGTCCCCATCACATAGAGCACTGCACTGGCCCTGTATACGGGCACAAAGCAGCCAAGTTCAGTGCAGCTACATGATTAAATATATACAAAATGAAAATGTGCTATCACTTTTAAAGCGCTAAAACCCTTTGCTGCAGCACTTAATCTTAAAAAGGGGGTCCCAACCCTTAAAAACAATATGCAAATAAATGAGTAACAAGAAAAGTGAAGCGCTAGGGTATGCACATGAAAAGAAAAATATGTCTGGATGGTATGTGTATTAACAATAATATTGCTAAATGATACACTGCAAACCACAATATCAATGCAAACAGTAAAAAATCAACCAGTAAAAATCAGAACAAATCTGTATAAAAATACTGATTGTAGATAGCGGCATGCAGGGAAAGTAGTCTTTTGATGTTTGTAGACAGGGGTTTTAATCCAGGCGACACTCAAAAGAAAAGAGACATATATTAATAGGTGCAATTACAAAGATGAACTTAAAGGTATCACACCAACTCCTTTTTAAAGGATAGAAGGGAGAACTGTTTGACTACAATACACTGATTATTTAAAAGTATATGCCCCAAAAAAACCAAGAGCGAGTAACTCAAGTACAATCAATTTAATGAGGGTAAACACTTAAAACAGCATAAGATGAAAAACAGAATTCAAACACAACAATATGGCACAGGTCAGGAGCTGAAGGATAGTGAACAGTGGGGTGAAGAACCTTATGGACGTCTCCACAAACGGGTCTCCAACACAAACAGTCACACGTCCAGTCAGTTGCAACAGCTTTTGAAAAAGGAACTTCTTCCGAAACGCGTCAAGTGATTGCAGGCATCAGGTGTTCACAGTGAAGGCTCCCGTCCCAGAGAGATTGCGTTTTCATCCAGCGCTGTGGTTGAAGCCCTTCTTCCTCTCCCGCTGTTGTCTCAGGGTAAGGGGGAGGGTGCCCATGTACAAATCCTACAAAAGGGCCCCCTCAATTCTTAAAATGTTTTGATATAAACAGTTCTTATTTCAGTTCGCGTTTGGCTCTGGATAGAAAGCACTTGCTTAGGCACGCCCTTACTCTACATTGACTTCGTGTTCCTCTTCCCTCCCATGACATGCCCTTGTGTTTGGGTCTAAATGGGGCGTGATTGTGTGCACTTTGTGAGCATGCGCAGTGAGACACTTAGTAAGCTAGCATGCACTGAACTCTGGATCAGGCCCAGTGTGAATTGGGGTAAAATAACAATAACTAATGCTATTATTATGTTATTCTAATAACAAAACACAACTTCTGAAATGTAAGCTAACAGGATAGCAAACCTGAATAGATGTATAAAGGATAAATATAACCAAATCCAAGTGGGCAGCAGGCTAGATCATTAAATATATACACTTTCTGTTGAGGATAGAAGCGCTACATGCAGTTAGCACCTAATCTGTATGGGAGCACATCAGTGTGAAGCTGTTGGACTGCGCATGCTCACCTAGTTGGTGCTGTTGAGCATACTATATAAGGCACAACTCAGCGTCATTACAATAATGTAAATACTAGTGTCAGTCATTCCTGTGTGTGAACCTGCCTTTATTATTATTATTATTATTATTATTATTATTATTGTTGATGCTTATTTATATAGCTCCAACTTAATTGGAATTAGAATTGGAGCTACATTCTAAGTTCCCTAACACATACAGGACCGGATTCACAGATCCGGTGCGAGTTAGGTGTGGACAAACCCGCACCTAACTCACCCGTCCTGCCCCCATCCCACCCCCCATTTTAGGTACTTTATGGCACTTACGAGTGCCATAGGGCTACCTTAACTATCCGTGGAATGTCCACACAGACATTGCCGCTACCCGCCTCCTACCCTCCCTCCCTGGCTAATCTAAATACCTCCCCCCTCCCACTTTTTCCCAAACCCTCCCCGCCCGGAGGTAATCTACGCACTGAACTGGTACGTAGATTGCATAAGGACCTACTACACATGCGCAGTAGGTCCTTTACTACAGACACGCACCTAAGAAGCGACTGCTTCTTAGGTGTGAATCCGGCCCACATACACTAGGGTTAATCAGCAGCCAATTAACCTATCAACATGTATTTTGGAGTGTGGTAGTAAACAAAAGCACCCATAGGAGATCCATGCAGATGGGGAATACATACAAACTCCACACAGATAAGGCCAAATCCAGGAATCAAACTCATGACTTCAGTGCTCATGTGCTAATCACTTAGCCATCATGCTGCCCATTATGAAACCTGATACCTTCACTACCATCGATTGCTTAATATTATATCATGACATTGGGCCGGATCCAGAACTAAAGAAAGTCTGAAAGACCGCATATACGCAATCTACGTACCAAAATGATACGTAGATTATGTACATAGTTACTACGCATGCGCAGTAGCTAGCAATCACCATCGGCCGTAGTTCTGGATCCGGCCCATTATCTGTTATCTGTGCAATCAGTGAAGATTGTTATTTTATTACAGAAATTATCGTTCCTGCTGTTATATTAAATCAATAACTTAGTTAGCATCTCGTCAACCACCAATGTGAATCAACCTCCACAGCATCAGCCACTGTCATCACTCTGCTAATTGGCATAGCTACAACTTGGCTGGATATCACTGTTAGCATATTATTCAATGAGAACTGCTAAGAAGTGTTAAAAAATTGCTAAGATAAATCTCAAAATGTGTTTAAATCGCCCTGTATGTATTATATGTTTAATGAAAACAATTATAATAAACATTATTCTTTAACAACATACTATCTGGTTATACTGCATAAATAAGATGAAATAAACATTTTCAGAATTTCAGTAAACAAATGCTATGGTAACACATATATTTTTATTTTAGTTCCTTTCACAGCTGATGCTATATCTTTTAATATTTGTGAGCTGCGTATTCTGTGGGCATATTGGCAAAATTGAGCTGGATTCGGTCACACTTGCTGTAGCGGTAAGTATTTGTACTAACGTAAATAAAATAAAAAGAATGTATGCATGAATCCTAAGTCTCACATCTCACAAAACAGAATTAAGAAAAAACATTCATTTTGTTTATGCCAATAAGTCTGGGGATTGGCAAGAACAGAGCACCAGGAGAATGCTGTGTGTGCACAAGCCCCTTTGCATGTGTTGCTGATGAGCACACCTGTGCTTTATTAACAACTCTGCACATTTTCCTTCTGTTGGATGTCACTCACCTTTGTAAACACTACCCTTACACTCGTGGGGCCTGATCCAGAGTTCTGCTGATGCGCTGTGCGTACTAACGCATATTGGCATGCACTCCCCCTGACACTCCCCCTGTGACCAGCGTAACAGTGTGTAAGCCTACCCTAAATTCAGCTGGCGTAACAGAGTGTAAATACATCAGTCACAGGAGCATAAGTGTCCTAACCTGCCCTCCCGCCCTCATTAGCTTACCTCCCCCCGCCTTCCTTGCCTAACTGTTGCATAGTTACAGCGAGGAATGCCCCCTCGCTGTAACTACGCAACAGTTAGGGATGCCCGATCCTAAGGAATGGGTTTCCCTAACTACGCTGGGCAACATCTGCCCGACGCATGCGCAGATCGGCGGAAGTCTGGATCAGACCCATGGACTTCCAAGATCTATATTCTACTTTAAAATGTCAGACTCATGCGAAATTAAAATGCTGGAAGGTTGGGGCAAAAGTTGGCAGGCTAAGGCCCCATATCTAGGAGATTGGGCCTTTGCCTGTGCCTGTGTATGGAATGGAGTGGAACTGGGGGCACCATGTGTTTAAAAAGCTGTTGGAGGCTGGCAGCTTACTCAGCACTTAGCAATCAATGTAGGAGTGCAGTGCACTGTTTAGAAACACACTGCTAACTGCTCAGCTGAGCGCTGTCTTAAGCTGCCAGCTTCTGCCAGTAGCAGCCACACCCTTTGAAACTACAGCAGTTACACCTCTATCAGAAGGATGGATAGCACAATTATACTGTACTTTATAATAATAAGTTCTTATTGAGTTCTTGTGAGTGTAACCTGACCCCCCCTGTCATAAGAGTCCAGAGTGTCATTTGTTGGAAGATTGTATTCCATGGACGTGTCTCGGTCCAGTCCATAGTTATCAAAGAAGACGTGTTTATTTAGAGATTTGGATAAAGAGGTTGGCACATGGTCCCTTTGAAACTCAATAACTGTGTATGTTTTTGCAAGTAAGACGATATTTATCAGGTGATGCAATATTCGCTTTCATAACACGTCAGTTTTTGGATACGGGAGCTGCAACATTTAAACACAGCCATGTGTTATGTCCTTACATGTATAATATGTTCCACCAATTTGTTTGTGCTTTTCTTTACAGATTATAAACGTATGTGGATTATCAGTCGGTTTAGGTATGGTCTCCGCATGTGACACACTTATGTCTCAGGTACAAAGAGAATAGTGAGAATAATGTATTTGTTATACATGCTTTTTTTTTTTTTAAATATTGTTTTGCTACTATAAGCTAAGAGGCTTATAAATTAGTGATGATTAAAAATAATAAAACTGCAGGAGCGCTGGTAATCACCGGGGCCAGATTGGTCATGTAGCAGTTCTGGCAAATACCAGAATCTAAAAATGGGGAGTGGATGAGCGCTAGGGTTTATTTTCGCTTTACATCTCAAATAAAAAAAAGGGGGGGGGGGGAGAATAAAAGAGCCCAATGACTGAGAGAATGGAATAAAAAACAAGAACAACAAAAAAGAAAATAAAAAAAATTAATAGAAATGGATGCAGTAGTAGTCAGCAGCAAGCTAAGGGTATGTGCCAACACCCTAAATAAACAACATGAAAGACCAACAGTATAGCTGCGCTATTAGTCTACTGTACCCATACAAATACATAAACAGATTGCAACTCACTTAAAAATAACACTTTATTAAGGTATTATCAGTGTATGCAAATTTAAAAATATATAATGTACACCTTTATTCACTCATTTTGTCTTGAGAAAGTCCCTGCTGGGAAGAAACGCATCGACAGAGACAGTGTTTTGCGTTTTAATTACCCAGTTGTTGACGGGGCGCCTGCTATTACCTTTAAAACAAGCCTTTCACTCTGCACCATATGCTATTTGTGGCGTGGGGACACCCGTGGTCACACACTCTGGACTTGCTCTACCTGATGGTTCATTTGGCCAGTGTATCAGACCTACTGTGAGGTGACCATAGATCATTATATTTCTCACTTTGGAGCTGCACTGCTCAGTGGATTGATCAGTGGCACGAAGCAACTCCCAAGGGAGTACACTGCAGCATCTACCAAGCGGTAAGGAATACCATTTGCACGCGGAGGACTCACTTTGGCAGATACAGCAACACCATCAGCTGTGTTACAACTCTGGATGTACTGGTAACAAAGTCATACTTACCCCATTCTTTCTGCCGTTCTCCTGCCTATATTCAGACTTTATCCTGCCACCTGATTTTACTTCCACTTCACAGTTAATCCGTTGGTAAGCTACAACCATCTATTCCACTCTGTGCCTAATTACCGTTTACACCAATAGGTGCTGAATTTAAGGTTTGAATACCTACCTAAGAATTGATCATCTCAATAAGGGCATTTAGCATTTATCTGTTTTATTCCCCTACACTTCTGGGTTATTTACTAGTGGTTCACCACAGTTTTTTTATGTACATTGTTATATATTTTTAAATTTGCATACACTGATACCTTAATAAAGTGTTATTTTTAAGTGAGTTGCAATCTGTTTATGTATTTGTATGGGTACAGTAGACTAATAGCCCAGCTATACTGTTGGTCTTTCAAATACCAGATTCGCCAATAGAGCACTGGGCCAATAGTCAGCACAGTCAGCCATCAGTAGGATCCACATTGACTCTCGGCAATAAAGGATTAGTATTCCTCTGGCTTCTGTAAACATACATTGCAATCTCTTGCTTTCCTTCCTATCAATCCCACCCCACCACAGAGGACAGTGACTGATGAAATGGCATTCAGGGTCCATTCTAATACTGCTCCCTCCAGATCCTCATAACACCGATCGTATTACATGGAAGACTCAATTTGAGTGCCTGTGGTATCAATACAGTCACCTGTCAACTGTTTTCTTGTATTCCGATCTCTAAATAACATTGCTAACCTGCTGTATCTACTGATCTCTTTATTACATTATATTGTTCTGTATATACTGATACTATATTACATTACATTCCATTTCATACAACTTCATCAGAGATATTGTCTATATACTAGTTAAAAGCCCAACAAAATAATGGAAAAAATAAGAGTAAGTGTTACGGTACCGCCGGATTACCCTGAACCGGAGTACCGAGGTGGCCGTCTGCAGACGTATATATATATCCAAAGGTACCCCGGGTTTACCCCGACAGAGAACCAAGGTGACGTTAAGAGAGCATAAGAAGAAGCCGGGTAACTCACCAGTTAGTAGAGCCTGATGTCGGACCGGGTGTTCGCTAGAGCCCCTGATGGTGGGGATAGACTGGAGCAGGTAGGAATCCGTCAGGTTACACCCCTTAGAGAATACCC
>WWET01005271.1:52857-64937 GCA_011038615.1 Limnodynastes dumerilii
TGTGACCAGCTAGAGGAGGGTACCATTTTTCAAAAGAAAAGGTGTAATAGAACACGAGGGCATGGATATAAACTGGAGGGTGGTAGATTCAAAGGAAATGTGCGGAAAAATTACTTCACTGAAAGGGTGATAGATAAATGGAATATTCTCCCATCTGAGGTGGTTGAGGCCAATACAGTAGAACAATTTAAACATGCTTGGGATAAATATAAGGGTATCCTAAATTGAAACCCAAATTGAGGGTAAATAAGGTCTAGGGTCAGTATAGTTTTCAATAAACACATGGGCAGACTAGATGGGCCATGTGGCTCTTATCTGCCGTCACTTTCTATGTTTCTATGTTTCATTCACTTATGTTGTTTTCTACAGCATGAGCCCATACCCTCTCTTCTAAATGCTCTTACCACTTACTAATTCTATCATTTCCATTGTGACCATTGGACTGGTGACTATTAATGAGAGAGAGAGCATAGTTGTCATGGCTATCCTCTTAAACAATAATACTTACCTGTCACCAGCAATCTTCATCACTCTTCTGCCAGGCAATAGGGAATCTACAAAAGCACGATTTTAAGCATGATTTCTTTGTAACATTGGGCCAGATCCAGACCTAAGTGCACTTCAAGTATGATCTCGTAGCGTATTTACACGATTGTAAGTACACTCCAATCTGACTCACGTAATTTACTTGATTTACAAGTACCAAACCTACCTTAACTTTTCCTTGCGCAAGTACGGTCGTACGTAATGGATTGTCGCATGTGATGGACTAACCCGGCCCATACTGTACAATTTAAATGCCTCCCTCTGCCTACAAAGCGTATTTCCAGCCTTCGTAAGGATGACCTGTCACTTTGTACTTATTTACGAGGTAGGTACATATGATCAGAGTTATGACGCCTAACATCTGCCGCACGCATGAGCAGTACATACAAAAAGTTGATGTTACGCAAGCGGTTAGCGTAAATATGTGTTCATACTGAACTGGATTTGGCCCCATATATTTCAGTTATATATATCTAAATATATATTTATTTATTTATAAATACACACACATAGACACACACATACACACACACACACACACACACACACACATAGAGACCAGACAAAATATAAAAAGCAGTGGCAAGTGAAGTAACATTGATACAAATTGTTACAACAGCAATTTGCAAGGTGTGAGATATATTAGGTAGCATGTAAACAGTCATTTCTTGAAGTAAATAAGAATAATGGACACGCAGAAGGATATGAACAACATTGGTAAGGGCCAAATTACGATCACTAGACAACTGAGCATATACAAAATGGCAGGTCTTGTGGGACATTCCTGGTACCTACTAAAAGTGGTCCAATGAATGGCAACTGGGGAATCATGGTCATGGTCACCCAAGGTTAACTGATGCATATGGTAAGCAAAGAGTAGAATATTTTAAATATTTCTGTGCATTTGTTCTACATAAGTATACACATTTCTAAATTTCTATATTCTATGTAGTGGATAAAACTTTTAAATTTTTAAATTGTCTTTCATATTATCTGCTAGCTTTAGCACAGCATTAGTGTCCTTTTTTTCTTGCCCATCACCTTAATTTTATATCCAGTAAACTGGTGGTCAGATTACCTATATTGTACTTACTGCGCACACAGTCCTAATAATGTGTTAAAATACCCCTTGCAACTAGATTGTTTTGTTTTCTCCTAGAAGTAACATTTTCTTTGTCCGTGTATATACAAAGAGTGCATTTCTACAAATAATACATTTTTCTCATTCTCTCTTTAACTAGCACTTGTCAGTTTTGTTTTTGTTGTTAATTTCTTTTTGTAAATAGTATAAAATGTTATTAAAAAATGATTGGGCTAATTTGTCTTACTTTTTATTTACATGCAGGGAAATTGTTACCTTGGTGTCACGTATCATGCTCCTTTTTGCTCCATTTCATCTTTGTGATGCTGTGAATGTAAGTAATTTAAGAAACACTCTTTATTATATGAAACATATATTATTATTATGGCTACAGGCAACTGTGCAAAACAATCTTTCAAATTTTTTTGTGAATGCCCCCTAAAAGCAATATTTCACACTTACCTTTCTTTTTCCAGTGCGTCTGTGGTGGAATATTAAGGGGAATAGGAAAGCCAATGATTGGTGCTGTTACAAATGCTATTGGTTATTACATCATTGGCCTTCCTATAGGAATAACATTGATGTTCCTTGTGAAGCTTGGAATAATAGGTAAGTTAACAAAACATACACACAGTCAAAATTAACAGAAGCCACAGTGGATGGAAGAATATGAAAACACAATACTTAATACTTATTACTAAAATTAATAATATTTATTTCCAGTCATTTCCTGTCCAATTGGACCACCTCACAAAATGGGCCTTATCTTGATTTGCGTACGAAAGATGTTTGCAGAAATAGGGTGTTTTTCTGGCACTGTGCATGCCAGATGTTATACTACGGATATTCTAGCGTCCGCTAAGAGATCTATCCAATGGGGTGTCGCTCTAGACACTCATGCCTAATTGGGACCGCCATCAGCGGTGGGCAGCTGGAACTATCGTCCCGGACATGGACTTGATGGAGACCTGCCGATACTTACCTTGCTTTGAAGCAGCAGGCATCGGCGGTATCTTACCACCGACACTTGCTGTTCAGAGTTGTTCATTAGCCGGCCTATGCGCAGGGAAGAATGGCGGTATGCACTTCTGCATTCGGAAAAACAAAGTGTGCTCACAACTCCATATGTGAGGGGGAGTTTTCTTCCCTCTCATGTGCTGACTTACAGACCTCTGTGCGTACGGAACATGAACAGAGGTCTGGGTCAGGTCCATTATTTTCAACAGTATTGGCAAAGGTTGCAGCAGCTAAGCTAAGTGACAAAGCAGCAGCACAAACACTGGGAAGTGCCAAAGAATAGAGCACATGCATAGTATTGGGAACGGGTACCTATTTGACCAATAGTGACAGTCTGTGGCGACTGTGGTGGGTAAAAGGTTAGGGCTTAAGGGGAAGGTTTGGGTTAGGCTACAGGACATAGAGTGTTAGGGTTGGACTGCAGGACAAGGAGGGTTAGGTAGGGAAAAGGAAGAGTAAGGGCTGATAGTGAAGGTTAGGGTTAGGATGTGGGAAACAGGGGGATAGGGGAAAGTTAAGGTTAGGGTTAGCATTAAAAACTTACCTTCTTGGACAAATCTTTGTGACTCCAAGAGTTGCAGCACCACCTTTTTTAAAATGGAGACTGTGGGCACCCCCATTCTGGGTAAACTCCTTCCAGATCTTTGTTCTATAAAATACACACTACATCCTAGTGACCGCCTTACAATACACACTGCATCCTAGTGACCGCCTTACAATACACACTGCATCCTCAAGGAAAGGGATACAGAAGAGTAGTTATTTTCTTAATCCCAATGATATTGTTTTTTTATGTATTAAAGATTTTACCTAAGTGTATTGAACAAAAACATTTTTTCTTTCCGCAAAGAAGCACCCAGTACATTCTTATTACACTTTTGGTTTTCTATAAATATAGTACTAAAAGGATTTGATTACTGTTATAGTAACTGAATTTTTAAGGGACATTTATCAAATCTCCCTATGCTATATTCAACTCTAACCAATACTCTCTCTCCACGGTTTTCTCTAACCCTCCCCCCCTCCTTCACTTACCTTCTTTTTCTGTATCTTCCTCTCCCTGGGCCTGATCCAGACCTATGCACTCCCCCTGACACCCCCCCTGTCCCAGCGTATTTACCCTCACTTATGCCAGCTGAAGGCTACCCTAACTTCACCTGGCGTAAGTGAGGGTAAATACGCTGGGACTGGAGCGTATTTAGTAAAACCCCTCCCTCCCTCATTACCCTACTTCCCCCCGCCTACCTACACTAACCTTTGCATAGTAACGGCGAGGAACGCCCCCTCAGTCGTTACTACGCTGCTACTACAGACGCGTTGCCGTGGTTACGCCGGCAAACTTCTGGCCGGCCCATGCGCAGATCGCCTTTTCAGCTGATGTTACGGTTAATACGCCAGGCTTCATAGGTCTGGATCAGGCCCCCTGTGTCTCCATAGTGCCACCGCTGTAGCAGGATGGTGTCTGCATCAACTATATTTAGGTGCTAAAAATAGCGTGATATTGATGTGATCTGAAGCCAAGTGACACACCAGTATCTCGCTACTAGCAGCAGGGAAACATTGCCTGACTTGCCGCTGCTTAATTATACTATCAGCAATAGGGCAAGCAATGAGATGCTGCATCTGCTGCCAGGACCATATGGAGAGCAATGTTGCTGGTGCTATTGCACAGGATCTGCCTGTGGCTCTAAGGTGCCCCTAAGGGCCTTTGCAGCATGAGCACCTTCTAAAAACTGTATTGGGCTTTGTGCCAGCTAACAGCTGCACAAAGCACATCAAACTCTAAACAATTAATCAGGACCTAACACTGTCCTACGACAAGGCCTAAAATCCCCTAACAAGCTACATGGGAACAGGGATTCTATTTTACCTTCCTTACTGCCTCTCTTGCCACCTAACCGTCCTTACCTTGATCGTGTTAACCAGCCACCAGTGTAACATTTGTAGTGTAACCAATTACCTATAAATATTATGTTTGAAAGCAGCAATACTCCCAATTCAGAATATACAATGTTAATACAGTAGCTAGATCATTAGAATTGATTTATTACTAAAGATATTAGATTATAACTTTTATAGTTTATTTATAGTTCATTTATTAGAAAGGAAAAGGTCATGAATGGAGGTTAGCTTGTTACAGACAGAGCGTACATTCCATAGTGCGCAGTTTATTGTTTTTGAAGGTGGTGGGAGACAGGAAATGTGTTTGATATTTGCATGATTCCTATAGTGTCCAGAGTTTGATTGATTTGTGTGAGAGATGTGAGGGGGACCAGGATTTGGAGAGATATCACCAGCTAACAGAAGAAGTAGTGAGAGATATAGGAGATTATGTGATCTATGAGATGTTTTATGATTTGTATCTTTAGAGGAAGCTACAGATAGACATTTTAGATAAGATAGGAGTTCATGGGAGTTAATTTGGGGATTGCTTAGAAGAGCTGGGCTTATAAGAATAGAGGGATCTGAATGAGGGTTATTGAAAGATGTATAAAAGTGATAGGAAATGCTGTGTAAGGAAATCAGAAATAGCAGGTGTGTAAGCATTGCAGGGAAATTGTATGAAGATGTAAAAGCAAGTCTAATGAAGGGTAGTGATATGTTAAGAGTATGTGGGTATAACAGAAGCAACATATAAAGCATAAATAAGCGTTTTTCTTGGAAAGTTTCAGTTAGTATTTACAGGCTATGCACAGAGTTGCTGGATGGTGCAGAGTTAGAAGATCCACAGGCCAGATGTTGATAGTGGTCTTGATTAGTTGTTTTCCTGATCCAGACCTATGCCAATGCGCTGTGCATAGTAAAGCACTATGCACTCCCCCTGACACCCCCCCTGTCCCAGCGTATTTACCCTCACTTATGCCGGCTGAAGGCTACCCTAACTTCACCTGGCGTAAGTGAGCGTAAATACGCTGGCACTGGAGCTGGCACTGGAGCGTATTTAGTAAAACCTCTCCCTCCCTCCCTCATTACCCTACTTCCCCCCGCCTACCTACACTAACCTTTGCATAGTAATGGCGAGGAACGCCCCCTCAGCCGTTACTACGCTGCTACTACAGATGCGTTGCCGTGGTTACGCCGGCAAACATCTGGCCGGCCCATGCGCAGATCGCCTTTTCAGCTGATGTTACGGTTAATACGCCAGGCTTCATAGGTCTGGATCAGGCCCTCTGTGTCTCCATAGTGCCACCACTGTAGCAGGATGGTGTCTGCATCAACTATATTTAGGTGCTAAAAATAGCATGATATTGATGTGATCTGAAGCCAAGTGACACACCAGTATCTCGCTACTAGCAGCAGGGAAACATTGCCTGACTTGCCGCTGCTTAATTATACTATCAGCAATAGGGCAAGCAATGAGATGCTGCATCTGCTGCCAGGACCATATGGAGAGCAATGTTGCTGGTGCTATTGCACAGGATCTGCCTGTGGCTCTAAGGTGCCCCTAAGGGCCTTTGCAGCATGAGCACCTTCTAAAAACTGTATTGGGCTTTGTGCCAGCTAACAGCTGCACAAAGCACATCAAACTCTAAACAATTAATCAGGACCTAACACTGTCCTACGACAAGGCCTAAAATCCCCTAACAAGCTACATGGGAACAGGGATTCTATTTTCCTTCCTTACTGCCTCTCTTACCACCTAACGTCCTTACCTTGATCGTGTTAACCAGCCACCAGTGTAACATTTGTAGTGTAATTACCTATAAATATTATGTTTCAAAGCAGCAATACTCCCAATTCAGAATATACAATGTTAATACAGTAGCTAGATCATTAGAATTGATTTATTACTAAAGATATTAGATTATAACTTTTATAGTTTATTTATAGTTCATTTATAATTTTTATTTACAATATTTAGATTATCTAACAACTTGTGTATTCCAGGTTTATGGGCTGGGCTATTATTTCCAGTGGTCCTGCAAAACTTAATCTATCTACCCTATATTCTTCGATTTAATTGGACCAAGGCATGTGAAGAGGTAATTAAGTCTTGTTGCTTTATATCCAGTGATGAAGCCTTATTTATGTTGCACGTTGACCACAAAGATCTAGGAGAAACAGCAAAATAAAGGAGACAAATCTGCAAATCTGTTGAAATTAAAACTGAAAGTCGAAGTTAGAAATAAAATGAATAATAATTTGTATGCTATAAGAAAGCATACCAGTTTTGTTAATCAGTTAAGAAAATTCTAGTTGAGAATATGAGTTTCGCCATGCTCTGCTATCTTTAATATGTCAATGATTCAGGCACTATTGTAAATTAGGAATGTGTTAGTGTGGTTTGGGTGACCTGCCTCTTTGTTCTGCCAGATTAAATCTTGTAGATAAGATTATAGCACACACTTGTTTTTCTGCTCTTCACCCAGTTCATTAAGAGAGTATTGTTATTACAACTGATAGTTAACATTACTAGACCTGATCCAGAGCAGTGTCTTAAACCT
This sequence comes from Limnodynastes dumerilii, assembly GCA_011038615.1. Classification (NCBI taxonomy): domain Eukaryota; kingdom Metazoa; phylum Chordata; class Amphibia; order Anura; family Limnodynastidae; genus Limnodynastes; species Limnodynastes dumerilii. The sequence goes on from WWET01005271.1 coordinate 59,947, forward strand.
TTATTTAGGTGTAAGAGCAGCAATTTTTAAACTAATTATGTGCAGAATGGAAGCAAGTTTAAAAACATGGATGCAAAGTGGCTGATCTGCCTGGGATTGCAACCTCTTGCTGAGCACTAGTGGCAGATGGAGTTTCACTATATTTAAATGAGAATCTGGACATTTCAGTGTTGTTTTTGCTCATGAAATACTGCACCAGTTCAGGACTGGTGTAATTATCTGATGAGAAGATTTTTTGTTCAATAAAATTAATTTTACACAGTTTAAGCATGCCCCTACAGAGCTTGACAAAAATTAATAAGCTTAATAAAAAAATAACAAACAAGTTTTTAAACACACTGCAAAACACTATAATAAACTGATTATTTTAAATGTTTTTTTGTGTTTTTTATGATTTTTTTTTGCAAAAAGCGCATTGACGCACATGTTGCTGAGACATTTAAAGATTATATTTAAATTGTTAGGTATTCAGGTTTTTTCCCTTTAAATAAATGTATCTTATTTTTAATAATATTTTCAAATATGTGTTATACTTAAATTTAAATACACATCTAAATTTCTTTAATAAAAAATGTATAACTTGTATAGGATGCTGCATTACACCTTTCAGCCTATTTGCCTTTGTTTATTTCTAATGCATACTTAAATGTAGAGTTCCTACACACAAAACTCTAAAAATAGGGCAAATGCATTGTGGATCTTCTGCACTTAAAATCTAAAGTAAGTCCTTTGTCAGATGCCTATTTAAGAAGGATTATGATCATGTGCCACTTGAATCCACTTATTGTTTCCCATCATAATAACGTGAACAGGAGGATTTATCTATTATATCTTATTATGTATTTACCAAATCATACCTTGAATGTATGCCACATAGTTACTTTAACATCTTGGGCCAAAATCAGAGTTGTGTATCAGTGCAAAATTTAGCTGAATTGTGCACTGTGCATGCGCAGGAAGTGTATTGTCGGATGTAAAGCAGACGCATGCAATGCAATTTATCCACCTCTGCCAGTTTACAAATCCGTGTTTATTTGTATGCAAAATTGGGCGTGTTTGAATATGTTAATGTATTTTTGGATCGTTTACTAGCTGATTAGCAAGCATCCGTACTGACAGTTTGCATGCGCTTACTGCCCTAACCATGGTACTGACAGTTTGCATGCGCTTACTGCCCTAACCATGGTGCAAGCATATTTTAAACAGTTTTTAATTGGAAAATGCCTTTAGGCAAACACAAGAAAAAAGCAACACAGCTATTAATAAAGATACAAACAAACAAAGTAGCGGATATCTGCAGGAATATTTGATGCTGTGAGGAATTTGAACTTATGGGAGGTTTTTTTAGTTTGTTTTATGCACACGCATTTTTATAACATTTATAATTATTTATTTTTGTATGTTTCGTTTTTGAAGATCAACTACCACACTCGAAAATATAGAAAAAATCCCCCTACAGTTGTAAGAATTTATTAAATAGTAATTAGGGAGTAAAAAGGAAGGTGGGGCTGGTCAAAAATGTATAATAGGTTATTGTATATATTCTATTTAACCACCTCCTCTGGTGCTACCATTCCCTAGTAGATCAACATGTATCAAAAAAAGAGAAAAAGACAGGGAATATGTGGTGACCCTCTGCCAGCCTGGGAATTGAACAAAGTCTCACGATGGAAATTGTGATTTCCCATGCAGCATTGTAAAGCGCTACGTAATCTGTGGGCGCTATATAAAAACCTGTTAATAAATAAATAATAATAATAATAATTATGTATTTACCAAATCATACCTTGAATGTATGCCACATAGTTACTTCAACATCTTGGGCCGAAATCAGAGTTGCGCATCAGTGCAAAATTTAGACGGACTCATAGCTGAATTGTGCACTGCGCATGCGCAGGAAATGTATTGTTAGTTGTAAAGCAGGCGCCTCTGCCAGTTTACAAATCCGTGTTTATTTGTATTAAAAAATGGGCGTGTTTGAATATGTTAATGTATTTTTGGGGCATTTACTAGCTGATTAGCAAGCATCCGTACTGACAGTTTGCATGCGCTTACTGCCCTAACCATGGTGCAAGCATATTTTAAACAGTTTTTTAATTGGAAAATGCCTTAAGGCAAACACAAGAAAAAAGCAACACAGCTATTAATAAAGATACAAACAAACAAAGTAGAGGATATCTGCAGGAATATTTGATGCTGTGAGGAATTTGAACTTATGGGAGGTTTTTTAGTTTGTTTCATGCGCACGCATTTTTATAACATTTATAATTATTTATTTTTGTATGTTACAGATAAATGTTATTTTTCATAATCATAAAATTTGTCAGATTTCTTTTGTATGTTGTTGGAGACTAAATAAAAGCATAATAATACAAATTAGTTAGTGTTTCTAACATTTTACACAACACATACAACTATTAAATAGTTTACAATCTATATATAAATACATTTTTAAAACACATTCATTTTTAGGAAAATAATTTCTTTAAATTAAAAAAAAAAAAAAATACACCTTTGTTCATTTCCGCATCCACCTTTTAAAAAAAATTAAATGTAAGCGTACGGCAAAATGTGTCCTTATGATTCGCGTGCATATTCCACTCAATTGATAAATTAGGCGGAAGCATGGTTGGGCTTCGTCAATGCATTGCTGAAAGCATGATGCGTGCGATTCACACATGCATTTTTGTGTGAAAATGTGCAACCTTGAATTGGCCGTATTTACATTTTTTTATCATCCGTCTGGCGCTTACACGCAACTCTGAATACGGCCCCTCATAAGAAGAAGAAATGTTTATTATTTTAAAATGTTTCCTTTCTGCTTACCTTTAATTCATTTTTTTTATTTCCTATGTCACACTACACTTAAGTACACTTAAGTTAAGAATATAAATCATACTTACCATTTACTGGAAAGTTTTATTTTTGTGTGAAAATGTGCAACCTTGAATTGGCCGTATTTAAATTTTTTTGTGCGCATCCGTCTGGCGCCCACACGCAACTCTGAATCCAGCCCCTTATAATTTAACATATTTAACATTTTTCCTTTCTGCTTACCTTTTAATGATTTTTTTTATTTCCTATGTCACACTACACTTAAGTACACTTAAGTTAAGAATATAAATCATACTTACCATTTACTGGAAAGTTTTACCTAAATGCAAAATATAATTTTTAGCCAAATACTTTAAAACCAGGGGATAGTATTTAAGTAATTGTGAGATGATCATACATGATATTCTTAAATTACTTTTTAGGCTGCCTTTAGAGCTGGAATAAAACCACACACAAATATTGCCAACACATTACATAAGGAGTCTAGCACTGAATTTGGTTCAATTGGAAACGGTAAGAACAATTTTTTTGCTTTCTTTATGAAAATGATTCATGTAAAACTACACATTTATAAAAAAAATAAAAAAAAATCACAAGATAATTTTATTGCAAATTTTGGAATTTACTGAAATAAAAATATAAAGTCAACAAGTAAAATTAGCCACACAGTAAAACTAAAGCTAGCTACCAGACCAATTATCTAATTATCAGCAAATTGGCCTGATTAATATGTAGTATATGGCATTGACCAATTTAACAATTTAACATTATGCAGACAAAACTGCCCCATATGATAATAGAATTGTTCATAATTTCTGAACGATGTGACCACTGCTTGGTTGTTCTTAAAAGGATTGGGCAAGGGGCAGATAGCTCTGATTATTAGTTTTTCTGTCCGCTATGTGCTGTCCCCAGTTGTTTGAGCATTATGTTAGAGGAAAGTGTAATCCCGTGCTGATTATTAGAAAGCAGGGAGGTGGATGGGCAGTAAAGGTAAAATCCCGTCTGCTACCAATGGAGATTGAGGGAGTTTTGCTTCCCTTTGGATAGTAGAAAAGAAGATATTGGTGCGTGGAAAAAACCTAGAAATGAGCGGGACAGTTGATATGAGTAAAATAATTTATTTATTAGGTGAGGGTCAAAACTGTGGAAAGAAGAAAGAATGGAAGAAGGTCAAAAAAATGTGATAAGATAAAAAAAAACAAAAAAATAAAAAAAATCATCAAAGGAGTCAAGAGAGTCCACTTGTAGGGCTAATGAATCCTAAGACAACATTTGTAATGAGGCCCAAATACAGCACAAAAATGTTCAACCTAAGGCACAGTTTGTGAGTTCAGTGGGGTAGTTTTTATAACCGATATAGCGATGTCTTCTATGCGTTTTACCTAATTAAGGCTTCTCTGAATACAGGGGTTTGTGGCAGCAATTTAACTTCGTTTCCTCGTTTCTTGTTTCAGCAGATGCGTTGATCACAGCTGATGCAGCTCATACCGTTCCCAGCTCTGATCAACGCTTCTGCCAAATGTTCATCATCCAAATGTTCCAAGCATCTCCCTGACAAAGCCTTAATAAGGTGAAACGCGTAGTAGACATCGCTATACCCACTATCTCCTAACAAGTGCTCACCGCTAGTCCGCATCAACATTCCAGAACACGGAGCTTCATAATAACGGCGAGGATTCCCCCTACAGCCAGAAGCGACACAGAGGAGGAGGTAACGGCGACGTGGAGTAAGTGACTTGCCATTAGCATGGTTGAGCTCCCCGTAGCTACTACAAACCATCCCCTTACCGGTAAGGCCTTTTTTTCATTCCTTTTGCGACTGAACTTTCGCAGAACAGAGTCTGTTCACAGCTTTAGCGCTGCAGCTATCACCGGAATATCCATCTGAGCCCATCCACCGCTTGTTACTCTTTGACACATTGGGGTAGATCCTGAACTACGTGTGTGCGTACGTATTTTAGCAGTGCGTATTTTCGTACACGTAAGGTCAATACACTCCCCACGGCACACCCCTTGCACGGACGTATTTTCTCAAATTACGCGACCCAAACCCTACCTTAACTTTTCCTAACGTAACAGAATACGTCCGCTAACGGGCGTACAGACTACGCGAACGTACGCAGCTTAGCACGCCCATACTGTACACTTTAAAT
>WWET01005271.1:65113-84148 GCA_011038615.1 Limnodynastes dumerilii
AAATATTCTCAGTTCAGGTCAAACAAGTTGGATAGCTCACAGTTCTGAAGTCCTGTTTTGTATTCAGATGTATAGCTTGAGGAATCGTTGTGCTCCCCGTTTCTTCTCCCGTGGTAGCGTCCTCCTCGTGCAGGGTACCGGGGCTCTGTCGGCGGTTGTCTGGTCAGCTGATGCCACAGCAATTCAAAGACTCCTTCCGGGTGACGGGCTGAAAAGTGCTGTACTGCTACGGCTCCGTTCTGTGCATCCCCCGTAGAAGAGGAGAGAAAATAGACAAACAGCGCCAAGCCCTGGTGCAATAACGTTTATTTTGAAACAATGTTTAAAGTTCCTAGTAATGGATACTCACAATAAAAGTTCTTGTTACATTCACATAAAGGTTTCTTTGATCTTTTTCACACAACACCATATATTAACCTTTCTGGGTCAGTGGCCAAAAGTCCCTAGGTCATATGCATGGGTTGTTAAGGATCAGGATATACTGCCAACGCGTTTCTACCGTAGTGTCGGTCTTTTTCAAGGCTAAAAGAATATAGTATCCTGTAATCCTATTTATAGGGGTTGAGCTCCGCCCCTTAAAAGAAAAGTAGTAATAATGGCTCTATAAATAATAAAAACATAAAAACATATAATAAAAACAACCTGGGAAAGGAATTAACAAATAGCGCATATAGAGTTGAAAATAAAAATTCTATGAACATAAAATCAAAAGGCTTTTACAGATGTGGCATTTGTTCCGTCTGCAAATCCTTCACAAAACAAGAATCTAAGATAGAGAATTTTGAGTCAACACAAACAGGGGAAACTTTTGAGATTGATGATTTTATTACGTGTAATACCAAGAATGTGGTGTACATGCTACAATGTGTATGCCAAAAACAATATATTGGGAAAACCAGCCGCCCACTTAAGATACGGTGGGCGGAACATCTCAATAATATAAGAAAAGGCTTTGAGAACCACACGGTATCTGCACATTTTAAAAAGGATCATAAATGTTCCATCACCTCTATTACTAGAATGGTAGGTATAGAGAAAGCCAAATGTAACTGTCGAAAAGACTATCTAGTAGAGACACTAGCTAAATTGGAGATGAGATGGATGTTTAATTTAAATTGTATGGTCCCTAATGGTCTTAATTCGGAATTTGAATTAAAGTGGTTTTTATAGAATTTTACAAGGGTCTAATATTTTAAAAACACTTTTTAAGATTTTACTATCATGTTTTCCAATATTTATACATTTATGGATCTTATGTCTCTTATGTATTTATTACTGCGGTCTCTAATGGAGTTTTCCATATATTTATTTATTTATATATTTTTATGTATTTATTGTGAAGGGTTAATTGGATCTAAGAGTAGGTTATCTAAAGGGGAATATTAAATTCTCCTCCCCTTCCATATAAGACAAAGAATAACACGATTTTCAGCTATTATGCTATCAGCCTTTCATTATGATTAAGAATTTTAATATCAGTCATCGCATCTAAAATATGCCTGCAATTAAAAATGAAGTATAGTAGACATTACATAGCCTTTCATTATGATTAAGAATTTCAATATCAGTCATCGCATCTAAAATATGCCCGCAATTAAAAATGAAGTATAGCAGGCATTACATATGTTTTTATTATTTATAGAGCCATTATTACTACTTTTCTTTTAAGGGGCGGAGCTCAACCCCTATAAATAGGATTACAGGATACTATATTCTTTTAGCCTTGAAAAAGACCGACACTACGGTAGAAACGCGTTGGCAGTATATCCTGATCCTTAACAACCCATGCATATGACCTAGGGACTTTTGGCCACTGACCCAGAAAGGTTAATATATGGTGTTGTGTGAAAAAGATCAAAGAAACCTTTATGTGAATGTAACAAGAACTTTTATTGTGAGTATCCATTACTAGGAACTTTAAACATTGTTTCAAAATAAACATTATTGCACCAGGGCTTGGCACTGTTTGTCTATTTTCTCTCCTCTTCTACGGGGGATGCACAGAACGGAGCCGTAGCAGTACAGCACTTTTCAGCCCGTCACCCGGAAGGAGTCTTTGAATTGCTGTGGCATCAGCTGACCAGACAACCGCCGACAGAGCCCCGGTACCCTGCACGAGGAGGACGCTACCACGGGAGAAGAAACGGGGAGCACAACGATTCCTCAAGCTATACATCTGAATACAAAACAGGACTTCAGAACTGTGAGCTATCCAACTTGTTTGACCTGAACTGAGAATATTTGAAATTGCTGTTATCACTGCGCTCTATACATAGACCTATTTCTCTTTCCACAGCCACAGCGCTGCAGTCATCATCTGAGCCCATTTACCGGTTGTTACCTCTTTGATACAGTGCACCAAGTACCATTCCAGTTATAAAAACTACCCCACTGAACTCACAAACTGTGCCTTAGGTTGAACATTTTTGTGCTGTATTTGGACCTCATTACAAATGTTGTCTTAGGATTCATTAGCCCTACAAGTGGACTCTCTTGACTCCTTTGATGATTTTTTTTTGTTTTCTTTTTATTTTATCACATTTTTTTGACCTTTTGTATTTGTTTTGCGTCCTTTCCCGTACCTGTATTCCCATTTCCATTCTTTCTTCTTTCCACAGTTTTGACCCTCACCTAATAAATAAATTATTTTACTCATATCAACTGTCCGGCTCATTTCTAGGTTTTTTCCTGGTGCACCAATATCTTCTTTTGAGCATTATGTTAGTCTCCATGGACATCACATAGCAAATAGCCATTTTAAAACCTGTTCTATAACCAACAAAAGAGCAAAAATATTAATTAGATAGTTACTCTGAATATTGCTTAAACTTATTTCATTTCTTCGGTTTTACAGGGGATACACAACCACCAGTTATCTTGTCAGACACAGCTTCTAGTATGACAGATGCAAAGCAGCCAGTATTGGAAGATGAGCCACCCTTAGATGGATGCAATGTAGTTGGAGAAATCCTCTCAACAAAACAGCTGATTGTCCGGCGTGGATTGGCTGTATTTTTTTCCATACTGATACTTCTGATGGCTATTGCCATTCGTTTTTTTGTTGCCAAAAGGTGAAAGTAAAGAAGACAATTCACAATCCATGCTACATACTAGAGATGAGCTCCGGCCATTTTTTGGGGTTTTGGTTTTGGTTTTGGATCTGGATCTACCTTCGTGTTTTGGGTTTGGATGTGTTTTGGCAAAACCGCCCTTATGTGTTTTGGTTTTGGTTTTGGTTTTGGATCTGGATCTACCTTCGTGTTTTGGGTTTGGATGTGTTTTGGCAAAACCGCCCTTATGTGTTTTGGTTTTGGTTTTGGTTTTGGATCTGGATCTACCTTCGTGTTTTGGGTTTGGATGTGTTTTGGCAAAACCGCCCTTATGTGTTTTGGTTTTGGTTTTGGTTTTGGATCTGGATCTACCTTCGTGTTTTGGGTTTGGATGTGTTTTGGCAAAACCGCCCTTATGTGTTTTGGTTTTGGTTTTGGTTTTGGATCTGGATCTACCTTCGTGTTTTGGGTTTGGATGTGTTTTGGCAAAACCGCCCTTATGTGTTTTGGTTTTGGTTTTGGTTTTGGATCTGGATCTACCTTCGTGTTTTGGGTTTGGATGTGTTTTGGCAAAACCGCCCTTATGTGTTTTGGTTTTGGTTTTGGTTTTGGATCTGGATCTACCTTCGTGTTTTGGGTTTGGATGTGTTTTGGCAAAACCGCCCTTATGTGTTTTGGTTTTGGTTTTGGTTTTGGATCTGGATCTACCTTCGTGTTTTGGGTTTGGATGTGTTTTGGCAAAACCGCCCTTATGTGTTTTGGTTTTGGTTTTGGTTTTGGATCTGGATCTACCTTCGTGTTTTGGGTTTGGATGTGTTTTGGCAAAACCGCCCTTATGTGTTTTGGTTTTGGTTTTGGTTTTGGATCTGGATCTACCTTCGTGTTTTGGGTTTGGATGTGTTTTGGCAAAACCGCCCTTATGTGTTTTGGTTTTGGTTTTGGTTTTGGATCTGGATCTACCTTCGTGTTTTGGGTTTGGATGTGTTTTGGCAAAACCGCCCTTATGTGTTTTGGTTTTGGTTTTGGTTTTGGATCTGGATCTACCTTCGTGTTTTGGGTTTGGATGTGTTTTGGCAAAACCGCCCTTATGTGTTTTGGTTTTGGTTTTGGTTTTGGATCTGGATCTACCTTCGTGTTTTGGGTTTGGATGTGTTTTGGCAAAACCGCCCTTATGTGTTTTGGTTTTGGTTTTGGTTTTGGATCTGGATCTACCTTCGTGTTTTGGGTTTGGATGTGTTTTGGCAAAACCGCCCTTATGTGTTTTGGTTTTGGTTTTGGTTTTGGATCTGGATCTACCTTCGTGTTTTGGGTTTGGATGTGTTTTGGCAAAACCGCCCTTATGTGTTTTGGTTTTGGTTTTGGTTTTGGATCTGGATCTACCTTCGTGTTTTGGGTTTGGATGTGTTTTGGCAAAACCGCCCTTATGTGTTTTGGTTTTGGTTTTGGTTTTGGATCTGGATCTACCTTCGTGTTTTGGGTTTGGATGTGTTTTGGCAAAACCGCCCTTATGTGTTTTGGTTTTGGTTTTGGTTTTGGATCTGGATCTACCTTCGTGTTTTGGGTTTGGATGTGTTTTGGCAAAACCGCCCTTATGTGTTTTGGTTTTGGTTTTGGTTTTGGATCTGGATCTACCTTCGTGTTTTGGGTTTGGATGTGTTTTGGCAAAACCGCCCTTATGTGTTTTGGTTTTGGTTTTGGTTTTGGATCTGGATCTACCTTCGTGTTTTGGGTTTGGATGTGTTTTGGCAAAACCGCCCTTATGTGTTTTGGTTTTGGTTTTGGTTTTGGATCTGGATCTACCTTCGTGTTTTGGGTTTGGATGTGTTTTGGCAAAACCGCCCTTATGTGTTTTGGTTTTGGTTTTGGTTTTGGATCTGGATCTACCTTCGTGTTTTGGGTTTGGATGTGTTTTGGCAAAACCGCCCTTATGTGTTTTGGTTTTGGTTTTGGTTTTGGATCTGGATCTACCTTCGTGTTTTGGGTTTGGATGTGTTTTGGCAAAACCGCCCTTATGTGTTTTGGTTTTGGTTTTGGTTTTGGATCTGGATCTACCTTCGTGTTTTGGGTTTGGATGTGTTTTGGCAAAACCGCCCTTATGTGTTTTGGTTTTGGTTTTGGTTTTGGATCTGGATCTACCTTCGTGTTTTGGGTTTGGATGTGTTTTGGCAAAACCGCCCTTATGTGTTTTGGTTTTGGTTTTGGTTTTGGATCTGGATCTACCTTCGTGTTTTGGGTTTGGATGTGTTTTGGCAAAACCGCCCTTATGTGTTTTGGTTTTGGTTTTGGTTTTGGATCTGGATCTACCTTCGTGTTTTGGGTTTGGATGTGTTTTGGCAAAACCGCCCTTATGTGTTTTGGTTTTGGTTTTGGTTTTGGATCTGGATCTACCTTCGTGTTTTGGGTTTGGATGTGTTTTGGCAAAACCGCCCTTATGTGTTTTGGTTTTGGTTTTGGTTTTGGATCTGGATCTACCTTCGTGTTTTGGGTTTGGATGTGTTTTGGCAAAACCGCCCTTATGTGTTTTGGTTTTGGTTTTGGTTTTGGATCTGGATCTACCTTCGTGTTTTGGGTTTGGATGTGTTTTGGCAAAACCGCCCTTATGTGTTTTGGTTTTGGTTTTGGTTTTGGATCTGGATCTACCTTCGTGTTTTGGGTTTGGATGTGTTTTGGCAAAACCGCCCTTATGTGTTTTGGTTTTGGTTTTGGTTTTGGATCTGGATCTACCTTCGTGTTTTGGGTTTGGATGTGTTTTGGCAAAACCGCCCTTATGTGTTTTGGTTTTGGTTTTGGTTTTGGATCTGGATCTACCTTCGTGTTTTGGGTTTGGATGTGTTTTGGCAAAACCGCCCTTATGTGTTTTGGTTTTGGTTTTGGTTTTGGATCTGGATCTACCTTCGTGTTTTGGGTTTGGATGTGTTTTGGCAAAACCGCCCTTATGTGTTTTGGTTTTGGTTTTGGTTTTGGATCTGGATCTACCTTCGTGTTTTGGGTTTGGATGTGTTTTGGCAAAACCGCCCTTATGTGTTTTGGTTTTGGTTTTGGTTTTGGATCTGGATCTACCTTCGTGTTTTGGGTTTGGATGTGTTTTGGCAAAACCGCCCTTATGTGTTTTGGTTTTGGTTTTGGTTTTGGATCTGGATCTACCTTCGTGTTTTGGGTTTGGATGTGTTTTGGCAAAACCGCCCTTATGTGTTTTGGTTTTGGTTTTGGTTTTGGATCTGGATCTACCTTCGTGTTTTGGGTTTGGATGTGTTTTGGCAAAACCGCCCTTATGTGTTTTGGTTTTGGTTTTGGTTTTGGATCTGGATCTACCTTCGTGTTTTGGGTTTGGATGTGTTTTGGCAAAACCGCCCTTATGTGTTTTGGTTTTGGTTTTGGTTTTGGATCTGGATCTACCTTCGTGTTTTGGGTTTGGATGTGTTTTGGCAAAACCGCCCTTATGTGTTTTGGTTTTGGTTTTGGTTTTGGATCTGGATCTACCTTCGTGTTTTGGGTTTGGATGTGTTTTGGCAAAACCGCCCTTATGTGTTTTGGTTTTGGTTTTGGTTTTGGATCTGGATCTACCTTCGTGTTTTGGGTTTGGATGTGTTTTGGCAAAACCGCCCTTATGTGTTTTGGTTTTGGTTTTGGTTTTGGATCTGGATCTACCTTCGTGTTTTGGGTTTGGATGTGTTTTGGCAAAACCGCCCTTATGTGTTTTGGTTTTGGTTTTGGTTTTGGATCTGGATCTACCTTCGTGTTTTGGGTTTGGATGTGTTTTGGCAAAACCGCCCTTATGTGTTTTGGTTTTGGTTTTGGTTTTGGATCTGGATCTACCTTCGTGTTTTGGGTTTGGATGTGTTTTGGCAAAACCGCCCTTATGTGTTTTGGTTTTGGTTTTGGTTTTGGATCTGGATCTACCTTCGTGTTTTGGGTTTGGATGTGTTTTGGCAAAACCGCCCTTATGTGTTTTGGTTTTGGTTTTGGTTTTGGATCTGGATCTACCTTCGTGTTTTGGGTTTGGATGTGTTTTGGCAAAACCGCCCTTATGTGTTTTGGTTTTGGTTTTGGTTTTGGATCTGGATCTACCTTCGTGTTTTGGGTTTGGATGTGTTTTGGCAAAACCGCCCTTATGTGTTTTGGTTTTGGTTTTGGTTTTGGATCTGGATCTACCTTCGTGTTTTGGGTTTGGATGTGTTTTGGCAAAACCGCCCTTATGTGTTTTGGTTTTGGTTTTGGTTTTGGATCTGGATCTACCTTCGTGTTTTGGGTTTGGATGTGTTTTGGCAAAACCGCCCTTATGTGTTTTGGTTTTGGTTTTGGTTTTGGATCTGGATCTACCTTCGTGTTTTGGGTTTGGATGTGTTTTGGCAAAACCGCCCTTATGTGTTTTGGTTTTGGTTTTGGTTTTGGATCTGGATCTACCTTCGTGTTTTGGGTTTGGATGTGTTTTGGCAAAACCGCCCTTATGTGTTTTGGTTTTGGTTTTGGTTTTGGATCTGGATCTACCTTCGTGTTTTGGGTTTGGATGTGTTTTGGCAAAACCGCCCTTATGTGTTTTGGTTTTGGTTTTGGTTTTGGATCTGGATCTACCTTCGTGTTTTGGGTTTGGATGTGTTTTGGCAAAACCGCCCTTATGTGTTTTGGTTTTGGTTTTGGTTTTGGATCTGGATCTACCTTCGTGTTTTGGGTTTGGATGTGTTTTGGCAAAACCGCCCTTATGTGTTTTGGTTTTGGTTTTGGTTTTGGATCTGGATCTACCTTCGTGTTTTGGGTTTGGATGTGTTTTGGCAAAACCGCCCTTATGTGTTTTGGTTTTGGTTTTGGTTTTGGATCTGGATCTACCTTCGTGTTTTGGGTTTGGATGTGTTTTGGCAAAACCGCCCTTATGTGTTTTGGTTTTGGTTTTGGTTTTGGATCTGGATCTACCTTCGTGTTTTGGGTTTGGATGTGTTTTGGCAAAACCGCCCTTATGTGTTTTGGTTTTGGTTTTGGTTTTGGATCTGGATCTACCTTCGTGTTTTGGGTTTGGATGTGTTTTGGCAAAACCGCCCTTATGTGTTTTGGTTTTGGTTTTGGTTTTGGATCTGGATCTACCTTCGTGTTTTGGGTTTGGATGTGTTTTGGCAAAACCGCCCTTATGTGTTTTGGTTTTGGTTTTGGTTTTGGATCTGGATCTACCTTCGTGTTTTGGGTTTGGATGTGTTTTGGCAAAACCGCCCTTATGTGTTTTGGTTTTGGTTTTGGTTTTGGATCTGGATCTACCTTCGTGTTTTGGGTTTGGATGTGTTTTGGCAAAACCGCCCTTATGTGTTTTGGTTTTGGTTTTGGTTTTGGATCTGGATCTACCTTCGTGTTTTGGGTTTGGATGTGTTTTGGCAAAACCGCCCTTATGTGTTTTGGTTTTGGTTTTGGTTTTGGATCTGGATCTACCTTCGTGTTTTGGGTTTGGATGTGTTTTGGCAAAACCGCCCTTATGTGTTTTGGTTTTGGTTTTGGTTTTGGATCTGGATCTACCTTCGTGTTTTGGGTTTGGATGTGTTTTGGCAAAACCGCCCTTATGTGTTTTGGTTTTGGTTTTGGTTTTGGATCTGGATCTACCTTCGTGTTTTGGGTTTGGATGTGTTTTGGCAAAACCGCCCTTATGTGTTTTGGTTTTGGTTTTGGTTTTGGATCTGGATCTACCTTCGTGTTTTGGGTTTGGATGTGTTTTGGCAAAACCGCCCTTATGTGTTTTGGTTTTGGTTTTGGTTTTGGATCTGGATCTACCTTCGTGTTTTGGGTTTGGATGTGTTTTGGCAAAACCGCCCTTATGTGTTTTGGTTTTGGTTTTGGTTTTGGATCTGGATCTACCTTCGTGTTTTGGGTTTGGATGTGTTTTGGCAAAACCGCCCTTATGTGTTTTGGTTTTGGTTTTGGTTTTGGATCTGGATCTACCTTCGTGTTTTGGGTTTGGATGTGTTTTGGCAAAACCGCCCTTATGTGTTTTGGTTTTGGTTTTGGTTTTGGATCTGGATCTACCTTCGTGTTTTGGGTTTGGATGTGTTTTGGCAAAACCGCCCTTATGTGTTTTGGTTTTGGTTTTGGTTTTGGATCTGGATCTACCTTCGTGTTTTGGGTTTGGATGTGTTTTGGCAAAACCGCCCTTATGTGTTTTGGTTTTGGTTTTGGTTTTGGATCTGGATCTACCTTCGTGTTTTGGGTTTGGATGTGTTTTGGCAAAACCGCCCTTATGTGTTTTGGTTTTGGTTTTGGTTTTGGATCTGGATCTACCTTCGTGTTTTGGGTTTGGATGTGTTTTGGCAAAACCGCCCTTATGTGTTTTGGTTTTGGTTTTGGTTTTGGATCTGGATCTACCTTCGTGTTTTGGGTTTGGATGTGTTTTGGCAAAACCGCCCTTATGTGTTTTGGTTTTGGTTTTGGTTTTGGATCTGGATCTACCTTCGTGTTTTGGGTTTGGATGTGTTTTGGCAAAACCGCCCTTATGTGTTTTGGTTTTGGTTTTGGTTTTGGATCTGGATCTACCTTCGTGTTTTGGGTTTGGATGTGTTTTGGCAAAACCGCCCTTATGTGTTTTGGTTTTGGTTTTGGTTTTGGATCTGGATCTACCTTCGTGTTTTGGGTTTGGATGTGTTTTGGCAAAACCGCCCTTATGTGTTTTGGTTTTGGTTTTGGTTTTGGATCTGGATCTACCTTCGTGTTTTGGGTTTGGATGTGTTTTGGCAAAACCGCCCTTATGTGTTTTGGTTTTGGTTTTGGTTTTGGATCTGGATCTACCTTCGTGTTTTGGGTTTGGATGTGTTTTGGCAAAACCGCCCTTATGTGTTTTGGTTTTGGTTTTGGTTTTGGATCTGGATCTACCTTCGTGTTTTGGGTTTGGATGTGTTTTGGCAAAACCGCCCTTATGTGTTTTGGTTTTGGTTTTGGTTTTGGATCTGGATCTACCTTCGTGTTTTGGGTTTGGATGTGTTTTGGCAAAACCGCCCTTATGTGTTTTGGTTTTGGTTTTGGTTTTGGATCTGGATCTACCTTCGTGTTTTGGGTTTGGATGTGTTTTGGCAAAACCGCCCTTATGTGTTTTGGTTTTGGTTTTGGTTTTGGATCTGGATCTACCTTCGTGTTTTGGGTTTGGATGTGTTTTGGCAAAACCGCCCTTATGTGTTTTGGTTTTGGTTTTGGTTTTGGATCTGGATCTACCTTCGTGTTTTGGGTTTGGATGTGTTTTGGCAAAACCGCCCTTATGTGTTTTGGTTTTGGTTTTGGTTTTGGATCTGGATCTACCTTCGTGTTTTGGGTTTGGATGTGTTTTGGCAAAACCGCCCTTATGTGTTTTGGTTTTGGTTTTGGTTTTGGATCTGGATCTACCTTCGTGTTTTGGGTTTGGATGTGTTTTGGCAAAACCGCCCTTATGTGTTTTGGTTTTGGTTTTGGTTTTGGATCTGGATCTACCTTCGTGTTTTGGGTTTGGATGTGTTTTGGCAAAACCGCCCTTATGTGTTTTGGTTTTGGTTTTGGTTTTGGATCTGGATCTACCTTCGTGTTTTGGGTTTGGATGTGTTTTGGCAAAACCGCCCTTATGTGTTTTGGTTTTGGTTTTGGTTTTGGATCTGGATCTACCTTCGTGTTTTGGGTTTGGATGTGTTTTGGCAAAACCGCCCTTATGTGTTTTGGTTTTGGTTTTGGTTTTGGATCTGGATCTACCTTCGTGTTTTGGGTTTGGATGTGTTTTGGCAAAACCGCCCTTATGTGTTTTGGTTTTGGTTTTGGTTTTGGATCTGGATCTACCTTCGTGTTTTGGGTTTGGATGTGTTTTGGCAAAACCGCCCTTATGTGTTTTGGTTTTGGTTTTGGTTTTGGATCTGGATCTACCTTCGTGTTTTGGGTTTGGATGTGTTTTGGCAAAACCGCCCTTATGTGTTTTGGTTTTGGTTTTGGTTTTGGATCTGGATCTACCTTCGTGTTTTGGGTTTGGATGTGTTTTGGCAAAACCGCCCTTATGTGTTTTGGTTTTGGTTTTGGTTTTGGATCTGGATCTACCTTCGTGTTTTGGGTTTGGATGTGTTTTGGCAAAACCGCCCTTATGTGTTTTGGTTTTGGTTTTGGTTTTGGATCTGGATCTACCTTCGTGTTTTGGGTTTGGATGTGTTTTGGCAAAACCGCCCTTATGTGTTTTGGTTTTGGTTTTGGTTTTGGATCTGGATCTACCTTCGTGTTTTGGGTTTGGATGTGTTTTGGCAAAACCGCCCTTATGTGTTTTGGTTTTGGTTTTGGTTTTGGATCTGGATCTACCTTCGTGTTTTGGGTTTGGATGTGTTTTGGCAAAACCGCCCTTATGTGTTTTGGTTTTGGTTTTGCGAGAAATCCGACGTCACACGCGTTTTGCGCTTTACCCGTCCGTATTCGGATTTATGACGGTGAATCCGACGCTACCCGGATTCCGCCCCGGATCCCGAAATTCGGATCTGTCGGATTACGGGGATCCGGGCGCGCTCATCTCTACTACATACTGCCTTATAAACAGGGTGCTAAAATGAAGCATTAAGTGTAAACCTAACACAAAAATGCCTAAACCTAGCAAAGAAATCTTTTTTTTTTTAGTTAATTTTTTGTCTAGTTATTTTTTTTAGGTGCTTCTCTCAGCAATTAATTTAATACAGGAGTTTATAAAGGATAACGCAATTCACCTAATATAGGCCTATTATGATTTTTGTTTTTGTTGCCTTCAAGGTCCTTATCAACTAGTGATGAATTTCAAGGTACAATCCAAGATATAAATTAATATTTCTGTCAAAAGAAATTCAGACAATAATATAATAATTATCAGAAACCACAAACTGTAGGATTCCTACAAACCCTATGTGTTCTTATTATTAATACTACCCTATCACTAAAGCCAATTATCCTAACTCTTGTCATCTTTGTAGTTTGGTTTTATTAATTAAATATATGTAAAATTACTGGCCATTACTATACTTAGAAATCACTGTAACTAGTAACTGAATTTATCACAGCATATATATGCCCCCTCTTCCTCATCCACCCTGTTAGCAAAGAGTAGTGCTAAGCAGTCAGCTTCTGGCAAGTTATTTTGAAACGGTGCTTAGCTCCCTTAGACTGAGCACTGAGCACTGACTAATCTGCCAGTTGCTGAAAGCTAAGAGTTGTTCCTCTTGATGTGGCCTTTATCAGTGCGGGGTGAGTCCTATAGCATCCACAGCCCCTGCACCCAAATTACTTACACCCTAGGTCAACACAAAGTGTGTGTTGAACTATGGACAATTTAGAGAAATTCATTTTTGTTACCTAGTTCTGTAAACAGGCAGTATCTGACCATTCCAGTGTTCTGTATACAAATTTTCACTAAGGTTAGAATTGGTCCTGTGTTTTTTTTCTAAATTGAGTTTATAGGATGTAAGTTTGTGTTGACCATAGCTAGGGAAAAAAGGATATTTAATACAAGAATGAAATGCAAATGTACTGTATTTAATTTTTTTTGTGCCAGTATGTATTATGAATCAGAGTAAGTCATTGTTTTATATTTGTATGAAGTTAAACAACTAAATCAACTACCTCAGTAGCAAGGAACTGATCCAGAGTTTGAGGGTAAAAATAGTTGCAAATGTACATCAGGAGAAAACATGTTGCCATGCGAGATTTGCAAAAAATTATTTGCATGCGGGAAAATTACTTTTGCACATAGAACACAAATACTGCATAACCCTCAACCAGATCCAGACTTACGCCAAGCAGACTTTTTCCATTCACAATATGACTGTGTATGCGCACACACCACACTCTTCCAGATCCAGATTTCTGTAATGGAAATGTTTCTGACGAAATGGAGGGACAGGGTGGAATGTGTACAGCATTTACACAAGGTGGGAGGGAGGGGATATTAATGAGCACTGTAGGAGCATGTTTCAGCCTTTACTTAATATCCAGATTTCTGCACAATCCACATTTTACTTTAAGGTAGGGTCAGACTAACAGAACTGCCATGTGTGGGGTTAGGGGTCCCGTTCATCACTGTGAACACCCATTTTGTATATTAGAATATGGCCCCATTCCAGAAATAATGCTACATAACTGCTGCCAAACCTGATGCTTTCCAAATGCTTCCCGAATGACCAGACAGGGAATGTATTTTAGTAGGGTGGTCTTAGGTTTAGTCTGTAGGAAGGGTATGGGTGGGAGAAGGGGAGAATTATGGTTAGGTTGTGTGGAGGGGATGGAGATTAGAAGGGGAGATTTAGGATTAGACGGGGAAGGGTGTTTTAGGATTAAGCTGCAGGGAATGTAGTTTTAGGGTTTGGCTGTGGGGAAGGGAGACTTAGGGTTAGGCTATGGGGAAGGGAGGGTTATGGTAATAGAAGGGGTGGGTTTAGATAAGAATTAGTATAAGGGTTGGGGAAATAGAGAGCGTCGCTTACCTGTCTGTGGCTGAGCAGGAAGTTTCTAGTGAGCTCCATCGTCGTGAATGGGTTCTTGAAAACCCTTTTGAAAAAGCCACACCCTGGAGTTAGAATACAGCAGGGATCCAGCTTCTGATTTCCACGGCACCATGCGCTTGTGTGCAGCAGCAGTAGCTGAAGTCTGGATCTGATCATTTATGTTTAATCTGTAAATTAGAGAGGAACTAGTAAACTGCTTTCTCAACCCGTATGTTTTCATAGTTTAAATTTGCCTCCCCTGAGGTGTACATTCCTACCTGTTTTGTTTATACTGTCATTCTCTGGATAAACTTCTAGTATACACCTGTGTTATTTGTTAAGTGACTACTAGAGTTTGCCTTAATCTGTATGCTGTTTCTTAATAATAAATTATTATGTCATAATAGAAAAAAGAAATTAAACAATGTTCATATTAAAAGTTTTACACAAACTAATAACTGTTTTTTTATTAATTTGTAAATTATTTTAATAAAGTAATTGCAATATCTAAATATAGAACAACTAGGAGACAACAATCTGAACTGAATATTTCTCATGTGATTTTATTATTATGGTATAACTTTGTAATCTTTTCACACCACAGTCACATTCATAATGTTGCTATTTTTTCCTAGCTGAATTAGAAGAAAATGTTGCTCATGTATTTTAATATAGATCTGAAGGAGCATTACACAGCCCAAATGTTACCTAACTGGAAGACAGTGGTAGCCTTTTTTCAATTGTCTTATATCTGGGCCATAACTAAAGGTGTGCGATAGGGGCGGCTGCCCAGGGCGCAGAGCGTAAGGGGGCACTATTAAGTTTATATTTAAAACTAAATTGGCTTGGAATTCAGAGTCAGTGAGCACCATTTTTCCTTTTTGCCCTTGACGCAAACATTTTTATTTACGACCTTGAGGTTTAGGCATGCAGCTGTCAAGGAACGCCCTGTCACATGGATCTCATGATATATGGAAATGCGTTCCATACATCAGGAGATCTGCTACAGAACATCTGCCTGGGGCATGCACTGTGCGGTCCCCACACCCGACTTATACAGGCAGCTTTTGTAATTCAGTTGTTAGATGGAGTTGTGGATCCAGTGCCAGGGTGTCCGAACTTTCATTTTGAACTTTCAAGTGTGTAAGTGTAACCACAGTAAAACAAAGAAAATCACAAGGCCTGATTCACAACTAAGTAAGAACAGGATTACAGTGTGTATATTTAAGAACGGTTAAACTGAGCATGCCCAGAACTCATAACTACATACTGAAACCATGTACGAATGATTCACAGATAAGAACGGCTACTTAGGAATGATTTATGATTGAGAATGCAATGACATCCACAAGTGTGGCTAGAGGGGCAAGACTCTCAATGCAAATAAGCAGCACTCGGGCTACTAATGTTCAGTATGGGCGTTCCTCGAGACTTAAGAATGATTCACAAATAAGAAGATCTTGCGGAAACTAACATACGCATGAACTAAGGATATGAATGCCCCTTATCATTCTTAAGTTGACATTCACTTGGTTAACAGAGAGCCAAAGCCTCATGCTTTTTGGTTTGTTCAACACAAACAGCTGCTATATGATTATAATGCATGTGTTCGCTTTGATTGAAACAATTAAAGGATTATCTTTTAAAACTGCTGTTATGTCACCCTTTTGTGTTTAATTTAACTTTGAAAGGTGCTCATTATTTACATTTATTTGCAGTTTGTGCATGATTTCAATGTTTGTTGTAAACATTTTTTAAACATAAGTTTATTTTTTAAATTTAACTTGTAGCATGTTTGCATTGTTTGTGTGTGACCTTTAGATACAAATTTAGTTTAGGTCTATTTATATATATATATTTTTTTACAAATGTTTGGTTACTTTTGTTAATTATAAAACAAAGAAAGCTTTAGAAAATCAATCTGCTTCTTATTTGAATCAATTAATGTGTTTCTTTGCTTAGCCATGAATCATGAGGATATCAAGGATCCTAAATATATGCACGATTCTCATTTGGGAAACAAAGCTGTTCCTAAATAAATGCATATGGAGAAAAGAACGTTCTTAACTCCTAAGAAGCTAGGAATGTGGTTAGCATTTTTCTTTAGTATTTGTGAATCCTTCTTAATAATCTGGACTGTGCATATATTTAGTAATATTTCTAAATTCTTCCTTTAGTGTTACTATTACTATTTCATCCTAAAATCCACCACACAGTATAGACTATATATTGTATAACTCTTGTCTCTCCAGCCTCTCAGTATTCCCACTTCATGTCTCTCCAGCCTCTCAGTATTCCCAATTCATGTCTCTCCAGCCTCTCAGTATTCTCACTTCATGTCTCTCCAGCCTCTCAGTATTCCCACTTCATGTCATGCGCAGTAGTTCATATCGGTAAACTCCATCCGCATATGCAATGCGGCCTGAGGTCTGAATACGGCCCAGTATTCCCAATTCATGTCTCTCCAGCCTCTCAGTAAAGATTTCACTTAACTGTATTAATCTCTATGGTGACATCTCCACAAGTTATATGGTAACCGCACCTTAAGTAAAATCTTTAAAAAGCCCCCTCTTTACCTTACATGAGTCATAAAGGATATAAACACAAAAACATCAAATCATAGCGTAGTAAAATTAAGAATACATTTACATCAAATAAAAAATGGTATGCATACCAGAAAAGTTAATCATTAAAAGCATGTCATATGACAAAGCAAATGTTTTAAACTATAACACCCAGAGGTAGACTGCAATAATCTCTATGGTGACACCTCTACAAGTTGTATCTTACATATATGATAATGTTTTGCTTGTTCCAGAAAAATCTTGGTAACCTTGCCTTAAGTGAAATCTTTAAAGATCCTCCACTTTACCTTACATGAGTCATAAAAATATAAACAGAAAAACACAGCACTATAGTGTAGTAATGTTAAAAATAAATTTACTTCACACAAATAAAAAATGGTATGCGTGCCAGAAAGTTAATAGTTAAATGCATGTCATATGACATGACATGCTTTTAATTATTAACTTTCAAGTTCGCATACCGCTGTAGTCTGGTGTGTTTCTTTTTATATGCTTAAGACTCATGCAAGGTAAAGAGGAGGATCTTTAGATCACTTTCACTTAAGATTGTCTTATACAGTATATAAGATACAACTTGTGGAGGTGTCACCATAGAGATTATTACAGTTCTATAGCTGGGTGTTACTATAAAAAAAATAAAAATAATCTACTCTACTGCGCTCACCCGGGAGTCATCCACACAAAACTTAATGGGATAACACCCACCCCTTTATCGAAACTCCCCAATGAGAAAGATTACTCCTTCCCTTTGGTTGAAACGTCCACACAAAATATAAATATAAATAATGTCTTGTGTTGGTGTGCTCACCACATAAACATTCAAAGTCACAGTCCTTTCTTATGTTTTACTCAATTCACCTTTATCAATTCCTTAGGAGTTCCAAAGATTCCTCTCTATTCAAAAGGTGCTAGTTCCACTTCTTTCTTTCACTTTCCCCTCCTTCAAACACGTCCTTTCTGTGTGTTATGCTTCTTTCTTCCCTTCCTTTTTTATTATTTACAGTATACTGTTTTGGATACATACAAGGACCCAAATGGGCAAATCTTAATTGTAGATGTGGATATCAACCAAACAAATTATACATTGGTGAACATATATGACACTAATGCACAGCCCTCTGATTTCTTTCAGACCTTATCACATCTAAAAGCCCAGAGAATAACTTATAACTTAATAGTTAGTAGTGATTTAAATCTGGCATTTGATCCAAATTTAGATAAAACTCCATCAGCTCTTAGTGTTAACTCATGCACACGAGCCATCAGAGCCTTCCAAATATATACAGACACTCTCTCAGAACAAGCATATGCGGAATATCTACAAACTAAATTATTATTGCATACATTTCTTACTGCCCAGGTGAAAACTAGTTTAGACTTCACTAAAAATCATTATTACAGATAGGGTAATAAGACAGGAAGACTCTTGGCAAAGATGTCTAAACCTTGGCATAAAAAACACAAATAACTACAATCCGAGATTTGTTAGATGGCATCCTATATATCTATACAAAAGATATCTTAGACAGATTCCAATCATTTTATTCACAGTTTTATCAGCCCATACCACATGATGCAATTCTTCACATTCATATATTACATGAGGCAGACCATCTGCATCTCACCCTGGCTCAACAATCTATTTTATCTTCTGAAATAACAATAGATTAAATAAATCTAGCAATAAAATCATTGAAGTTACATAAAGCCCCAGGTCCAGAGGGCCTCTCTGGAGAATATTTTAAGACTTTACAGATAAACATTGTGCCTCTGTTGTTGGAACTCTTCAATACAATATTGAGAGAGAGACCTTCCCATCCATCCTTCAATAAGGCATATACAACCGTAATACTGAAGCCTTGGAAGGATCCATAGGCTGTGGACTCATACCATCCAATTACATACTCAACGTAGATTTTAACATTTTTTCTAAAATAATAGCGAGTATAGTGCAATCTATACTACCACAACTGCTGACTGACCATCAGATGGGCTTTGTGCATGGGAAGTATGCGGTTAAAGCAATTAGAACAGCTATATTGGCAGTAGCAGTATCTGAAAGGGATCCTCATTCACAGAATCTTTTGCTGAGTTTAGACACTCAGAAAGCTTTTGATACTGTAGCTTAGCAACATTTATTCGGTGTTGTAGAATACAGGGATTTTGACCCTCAATTTGTTGGTCTAATTTGATATATGTGTACAGCCCAGAAACAAGATTTCTGCTCAATGGGATGAGAGGAGAGAGGGTGGTGATGGGTAGAGGCACTTGCCAGGGATGCCCCCTATCGCCACTTTTGTTTAATATCTCTCGTGACCTCCTGTTGGCAAAGTTTTTGAGGTATTTGCATAGGTGAGGCGGAAATCAAAATAAGCGAATTTGCTGATGATGTGCTATTATATATTGACAATTCACAAGAGGTCCTCACTCCCTTGTTGGAAAAGATCAAACTATTTGTGTCAGCCTCTGGCTTCTTAGTATATGACTAAATCTGTTGCGATGTTGTTGAATCATAAACAGTATATATGTATACTGTATACTGTGTATACAGTATACTGGAGTGCAGATAAAGGGAGACCGTATCAATCCAGAACTGGAGTGCAGATGGAATGGCACAGTAATTACCAGTGATAGGCTGGAATACTGGTGGTATGACACAGTACAATACAGGACCGGAGTGTGGATAGAATGGCACAGAAATTACCAGTGATAGGCTGGAATACTGGTGATATGACACACTGCAATAAAGGACTGGAGTGCAGATGGAATGGAACAGTAATTACCAGGGATAGGCTGGAATCAGTGCCGCCGAGAGGGGGGGGGAGGGGTACTAATTACCCCAGGCCCGGACCTGACGAGGGGCCCGGGAATGTGCAGCACTGCTGGTCATTAAAAATGGAAAAAAATAAATTTTTTTACAAATCCTTCCTTTATTTATGTGTTTTATTTAGTTATGTTTGGAGTATGGAGATTTTTTTTATGTGGGGTGGG
>WWET01005271.1:85829-99464 GCA_011038615.1 Limnodynastes dumerilii
CTGGACACACACAAGGAAGGGGAAATAAGGCTTATTGAACACACAAGGAAGGGGTAGAAAGGCTGACTGTGGAGGCACACACACAAGGAGAGGAGAGATTCAATTTTTGCCCAATATCTGCTATTGTTTTTATGGACACATTGAAGTTTTGGATTGCATAGCATACCGCTATGTATTTTTTCTCTGGAATGAATTAAAGAATATATTTTTACATCATTATTACTTGGAGTGCTGGTTTGGTCAACATCAGACCATGTTTTTCTATTTATCCTTATTACCAGGCACCCTATTAAATATATGTTGTGTAGAGTGTGCACCTGGGTCATAGACCCATTTTCTGATTTTATATATATATATATACACACATATATATATATATATATATATATATATATAAATTTTGGGGGGGCCCCAACATTATCTTGTCTCCGGGCGACTGGGAAGAACTTACGCCACTGAGGAGTACACTCACACAGTGAAAGGTCACTCACTACCAGGGATGAGAGTAAGGCGGCAGGCAAGGCAAGGGAGATGGAACCACAATGGAGAACCCACTAGAGGAATGCAGGTCACTCAGAAATCAGATAATAAGAAAAGCAAACAGCTGGCAAGATGGACCGAAGGACACTATAACCGGCACCACGCTGCGAATGAGGCCAGGAAATAAAGCCTGCTGCCGCCAATCAGAGCGGCTGCTGGGGCCTTCCCACGGAGAGCATTGGCTGGCATCCAGATCACTAGGCAACAATCTGGACACCCAACCAGTGGGAAATGAGTCAGCACAGTGACCTACTGAAGTAAACAAAGAGGTGTGCTTTACATGCTGCTATGTGACTGAGCAGCATGTAACACATATCTTTTAAAGTATTACAATTATTAGGTAATAGAGAGAAAAAACAATTTTAATACATACATAATATATCAATAAATTTATTATAAATATTGTCTTTTAGAAATCAAATTTTTTCAATTATATTCTGAAATTTGCTGTTAAGTTGATAATAAAGGGCCGTATTCAGATATCCGTTTTCCCGGTCAGTTCCATGCGTATTTTTAGGTACGTTTCAACTGTGCAAGCATAGTAACTTTATTTACACAATTGACGTTGATGAAACGCGCGTACGTCCGGATCTGCGACGGAAAAATACGGAGAATTTAAATAAAAATGGGCGGGGGGCATTTAAATGAAGAAATGTGGGCATGATTATCAAGATACGCATGGACGGAGGATATATATACGCATGGAACTCTACACGGAAATTTACAGCTGGTCTATGGAGGCGTAAGTCTCCGAGAGCACAGATTAGCAAGGGGAGTGACTGGGGTTTTGGTGGGTGTTCCCTGCTCCATCCGTGCGTGTATTTGCGGACTTATTGGGACACAGATCTCTGAATACGGCCCAAAATCTCTACAATTAACTATCAAAAGGAAGTTAATTCTAATTCTTTCCTTCATTTTAATAGCTGCCATGCTAGTTTATGGAATAAGAAAATTACATTTGGTCAGCTCCTGCGGTTGCGCAGGAACTGCTCTACCAAGGAAGCTTTTGCTTAAAAAAGTAAACTTTTGAATGACAACTTTCCTAAACAGAAATATCCAATGGAATTGGTAGAGAGGGCCTACAAAGAAGCCCTATCTAGGGATAGAAATTATCTACTTAAAAATGAATCAAAAGATGTTGTTGCATCTCAGTCCACCTCCTTTATTACCCAATATAATAGTTGTGCTCCACAAATTAAAAATTTTATACAGAAAAACTATCCAATTCTCAAACTTGATAGTATCTTTCTAAAACCAAAATTACTAAAGCGCTCAACTCCAAAAAGTTACAAATCCAGAGTTCCTGGAGTGGAGATTCCTAGTTTTCCCACATGTAGATGCAATTAATAAGAAGTCCAGGAGAGGATCTTCAATAGGTAGAAGATACCTGTATGAAGAAATATGGTGCAGCATCCGGGGTAAAGATTTGAAAACCCACGATAGCAGAGGAATGCTACTCACCAGATGCAGGAGCTCCCAGGCTCCACTGACATGCGCTCAAACAGAAATTCCACTGCGATCCACGGTAGTGTGCAAAGATTTCTTTATTCAATCCAATGTGGTTAAAGTAGTTAAAAGTAGAAACAATGTTACAGGTCACTGGAGTCCTCACAGATAGCGGAGCGGTGGTTACGGCTAGGAACAGATGGTGCCAACACGTGTTCCCATACTGTACCTGATGCTTCACACAGAAAAGTTCTTAGAGTGATCTCCGTTCAAGTTAATGTATACCTCGACGTGTTTCGCAGTCAGCTGACTGCCTCATCAGGAGTGTATTGACCGTTGAAGTGATAAAAACCGGGAAAATCTATTTAAAGGGCATGCGACCTGGGAATCGCTGGGTCCTAAAGGGATTTGTATTGAGCTCGAAGCTCGTTATAAAAATCCATTCATAGTAGTCATAATGTTAAAATTCATCATAATACCGTTAAATAAGGTTAAAAAACATGGATAAATATTTAAAAAACTTGTACATATAGATAAATGGAATGATAGTTAGTTCAGTTAGACAATGATATACATCAAAATAACAGAGACATTTAAGATTGGAAGACGGACCTATGGTGTTGCACAGATGTTATATCAAAACCATAGGGATAGACAGATGTTATATCAAAACAATAGGGATAGACAATGGCATGTTGACTTTACATTAAGATATTGCAATAAAACAATGATAATTTACCTAAGATAACCTCTTAGAAAACAGTATTATTAAAAACATAAATGAACATAAATTAGTATATATACATACAAATCATGTTAGATATAAATAAATTAAAAGGGTTAAAAAGTATTTTTTTTTAAAGGCTACAGAAATTTTTTAGAAGGGCTAAAAAATTAATTAGTATAATAAATGTTAAGAATTATTAGAGAATGTTAATTTATGTATACGCTATTTAATTTTTATATATTAATTTTGCATTAGTTTGTGAAAAAAAACAATAGGATTAATATTTTATGAAAAAAAATATACTGATGGTTTATATAAAAGCAGACCTACTTAGATAATAGAACTTACAAACCTACAATCTACATAAAGTAGTGTAAGATCGACACTATATAAACAATACTATAAGAATGCTGCTAAGTCAATGTCAATGTTGAGACCACTTGGATTCATAGTTTTTAGTTCAAATATCCAAAAGGTCTCTCTTTGGGATAGACGTTTATTTTTGTCACCCCCTCTGATATCAGATAGTACATTTTCTATTGCTATAGCCTTAAGTCCAGAGGGATTGCAATTATGGGTTTTTAAAAAATGTTGTGGGATGCTATGATTTTCTATCCCTTTAGTGATGTTAAGAATATGTTCTCTCAATCTAGTTTTGAAAGGTCTTGAGATTTTTCCTACATATTGGAGGCCGCAAGGGCACTCCAAAAGATATATCACATAATTAGTACTGCAATTAATGGTACTCTTGATCTTATAGTTTTGTTTTGTTTGGTTACTTAAAAAATTATTTTCTTTTTATGCCATATTTGCATGCCTTGCATGTAGCGCAAGGAAAAAACCCACAGATGTCATCATTATGAGATTTACTGGGTTCTAATTGGCGTGATACTGTAGGAGCTAACTGTTTTTTAACTGGAGTTTTATGGAATATTGGTTGGGGTTTTGTTGAAAGGATATTTTTTAGTTCCGGATCCATTAGTAATAGATGCCAATGTTTGTTGAATATTTTTCTCGCGGAACTATGATCATCATTATATTCTGTGATGAAGGGAACCAAAAGTTGTTTTGCTTCTCTATTTTTATTATTGGAGATAAGATCTTCCTGCTCAAGGGGCCTGATCCAGAGCTACGAAAATTCGCACGGCGGGCGAATGCGTACGTTCGACCGTGCGAATAAACATGCACGCCCCTAACACTCCCATAGTAAAGTACCTGCTTACGGCGGCTATACCCTACACTGGGTACTACGAATTTTCGCACATAATACGCAAAGCGTACGGGCTTAGCACGCCCATACTGTACAATTTAAATGGCTATCCCCGCCTCCCTGTAGTAAAACGAGCGCCCAGGCGACCGTTGTACTGAACGCACGCCCTTCGAGCAAAAAATTCGCACACAATACGAACGCTATACGCTCATGTCGTCCAGCCGACCGGAAGCTGTCATACTGGGCATGCGCAGTGCGAATTTTCGTACAAAAATACGCAAAAAACGGTCGTACGCTCGCACGAAATCGGCCAATTTCGTAGCTCTGGATCAGGCCCAAGGTCCCTAATTTCATTGATAGCCTCTTCACAGGTATCAATGGAATACCTTCTATCAATAAACCTCAGTGAGGATTTCTGCTTGTGAAAGCGGAGTAAAAAGATTCTGTTTCTGTGCAATTTTTCCTTATTCGGCGGAATTGCCCTTTTGGGATATTTTTTGTCCAAGGTGGGTAGTGATAGCTATTTGGCATTCCATAGTTATTGGTGTCTACTTTTAAAAAAAATGTTTTAGTTAAAAGTTAGTTGTTTTTGTGATAGATTTCCAAATCTAAAAAAGTAATGGACTCAGTACTATAGGAGAATTCAAATTTGAGTTTTCTATTGTTAGTATTTAAGTATGTCTCAAACTTTTTTAGCTCAGAATCTATCCAGAACAACGTTTCTGTGCATATTTACGCCTGGCGGAGAGGTAAAAACGCGTTTTGGTATGTACTGAGCATGTGCATGACAGATGATATTCTATGTAACGTAATGTAACTCTGAGCGTAAGGGCCTTTCACATATCAGTTGCGTAAATTTGTTCGAGGGGGCATGCCAGCCTTACGACATCCGAAATTACGCTTCTAAGGCGGGTTTAGGCATTTAAATAATACAGTATGGGTGTGCTTAGCAGCATAACTACGGACAGCCTATACGTGCATGAGCGGATCAGAGTGGTTACGCTGCCAAAAGTTAAGGTAGGGTTCAGAAAGCGTAAAGCGGCCAAAATACGTACATGCAAGGGGAGTGTATAGAAGGTACGCTCGCGTAAATACGCTATGCTAGTAAATGGATTGAAATTGGAGTTCTGGATCTACCCCATTATTTATATAGCTATTTGTCAATGTTTTATATGTAGGGAGGACCACACGAACATTAAATATTAGATTTATGGAACAAAACCACAATATTCTAAAAGGCAAATAAACACATTTCCTCCCCAGACATATACAGTAAAAAGTTTGGACACACCTTCTCATTCAATGGTTTTTGTTTATATAAATTATTTTCAAAATTGTAGACTAATACTGAAGACATCAAAACTATGAAAGAACACATATGGAATTATGCTGTCAACAAAAAAAGTGTTATACAAATCAAGATATGTTTTATATTTTAGATTCCTCAAAGTAGCCCCCTTTTGCTTTGAAGACAGCTTTGCACACTCTTGCCATTCTCTCAGTCAGCTTCATGAGGTAGTCTCCTGGAATGGTTTTCCAACAGTCCTGAAGGAGTTCCCAGAGGTGCTGAGCACTTGTTGGCTGCTTTTCATTCACTCTGCAGTCCAACTCATCCCAAACCATCTCAATTGGGTTTAGGTCGGGTGATTGTGGAGGCCAGGTCATCTGACGCACTACTCCATCACTTTCCTTCTTGGTCAAGTAGCCCTTACAAAGCCTGGAGATGTGTTTGGGCTCAATGTCTTTTTGAAAAACAAATGATGGTCCTAGTAAGCGCAAACCACATGGAATGGCATGGTGCTGCAGAATGCTGTGGTAGCCATGCTGGTTAAGTGTTCTTTGAATTTTGAATAAATCACCAACAGTGTCACCAGCTAAGCACCCCCACTCCATCACACCTCCTCCTCCATGCTTCACAGTGGGAACCACACACGCAAAAAACATCCACTCACCTTCTCTGTGTCTCACAAAGATACATTTGGAACCAAAAATCTCAAATTTGAACTCATCAGACCAAAGTACAGATTTCCACTGGTCTAATGTCCATTCCTTGTTTCTTGGCCCAAACAATTCTCTTCTTCTTGTTGTTCATCATCAGTTGTGGCTTCTTTGCAACCATTCGACCATGAAGGCCTGATTCACGCAGTCTCCTCTGAACGGTTGATGTTGAGATTTGTCTACTGCTTGTGAAGACTTTATGTGGGCTCTAATCTGAGGTGCTGTTAAGTACCGTTTTCTGAGGCTGGTAACTCTAATGAACTTATACTCTGCAGCAGAGGTAATTCTTGGTCTTCCTTTCCTGGGGCGGTCCTCATGAGAGCAAGTTTCATCATAGCATTTGATGGTTTTTGCAGCTGCACTTGAGGAGACATTCAAAGTTCTTGACATTTTCTGTATCGACTGACCTTCATGTCTTAAAGTAATGATGGACAGTCATTTCTCTTTACTGAGTTGATTGGTTTGTGCCATAATATGGATTACAACAGTAGTTAAATAGGGCTATTCACTGTGTACTAACCCTACCTCTGCACAAAACAACTGATGGTCTCAAACACATTAAGAGGCAAGTAATTCCACAGATTGACTCTTGACAAGGCACACCTGTTAATTCAAAACCATTCAAGGAGACCACCTCATGAAGCTGATTGAGAGAATGCCAAGAGTGTGCAAAGCTGTCATCAAAGCAAAAGAGGCCTACTTTGAGGAATCTAAAATATAAAACATATTTTGATTTGTTTAACACTTTTTTGTTGACAATATAATTCCA
This sequence comes from Limnodynastes dumerilii, assembly GCA_011038615.1. Taxonomy (NCBI): domain Eukaryota; kingdom Metazoa; phylum Chordata; class Amphibia; order Anura; family Limnodynastidae; genus Limnodynastes; species Limnodynastes dumerilii. The sequence continues at coordinate 92,520 of WWET01005271.1, forward strand.
TATGTGTTCTTTCATAGTTTTGATGTCTTCAGTTTTAATCTACAATGTAGAAAATAATTTAAATAAACAAAAATCATTGAATGAGAAGGGGTGTCCAAACTTTTGACTGGTACTGTACATAAACAAGGGTGTGGGTCCCCGCTTAGAACGACTCTATTTCGATAGGGCCATTTCCTCCCAGCCAGTTTCGAACTGGCTGGTATTTCGATTTCATATGCCTCGATAGCAATTGATCCACGGAGCTAGAGCTATCTGTGCTCTGAAAGGTAAGCAAAATATGTACCCCAATCCTTCCCCTAATTCTAACCCTAACCCTTCCCTCTCATTACCCTAACTCTAACCCTCCTTTCCCTGCAGCCTGACCCTATGCCACCATCCCCTGCAGCCTGACTCAAATTCTCCATTACCTGCAGCCTGACTCTAACCCTCCCTCTCCCGCAGCCTGACCCTAACCCTCCCTCCCCCACACCCTGCAGAGGTTACTCACCTTTGTGTGGTCCGGCGGTAGCGTTGGGATATCAGCGGTGGTATTTCCAAATCAGAATGGGTGGGTATGCCGATTGACATACTCACCCATTCTAAAAATAAATTCTAAAGTGTACAGTATTCGAAATAGGGACATCCGAAATAAATAAAAAAGGTGGAGTTTTATATGTGTATAGAATGAAATATATTTACAGTATATATATATATATATATATATATATATACAAAAAGCAAAACATGGCCTGGCACTCTGGCCATTACCCATTAACTAACCATGATCTTCTATCTTTAAAATAAAAATTAGAGAATTAGTTACAGATATCTGCAGATACGTGATAAGACACCCGCCACTTACAAGGCTTCTCTGTTAGGTGGTTCCTAACTCTTTCTAAATTGAGAGCTCACCTCTTGCAGAGGTCCCCAAGTCTCCAAAACAGCCACTCTGAGACAGCACCCCCTGTTTTTTGTGCAAATTCCCCATGCTTTGAGCAACTGCAGTATAAATTACCTTATAAACTGATCTGAAGCAACCTTTATCTTGAAAGTGTCTTTCCTAATATTCCACAAGTGCTCACTCCAGTGTTCATTGAGTTTCCTAGACGTTCTTCCAATGTACTAGAGTGAGCACTTGCACTCTATCAAATACACGCAATTCCTTGAATCGCATGTAAGGAAGATTTACAGAAATTCGCACATAAGTTCGCTTAAAGAAATTCTTTAAATTAAGGAAAAGGGAGAAAGAACAATCAGGAGAAGTGACCAGTCATCAGATAGGTAGTGGTACCCAAAAGAAAATGTTCAGAAAAAAATCTAAATTTTTTCCACAACATTTGAGGGGGAAATGGGAAGATATATTCCAAGAATTAGTTCTGAGGGATTTTAAGAAAGGGAATAATAAAAGAATGTCTAATAATAACATAACAAAAGAGGAAAAGGAGGCCCTAAAATCCTTAAAGGGCAATAAAGATATTGTAATAAAGCCTAGTGATAAAGGTGGCAGCATAGTGGTTCTGGATACAGAAAACTATAATGAATCCTGCTATGCTGTACTGTGGGACGAGGACACTTACATAAAGCTGAGAGGTGACCCCACAGAAATAGTGAGAAGGAAATTGGAAAGTTTAGTGGAGAAGTACATGAAGAAAAAGTGATTACCAGAGAAGAAAGAGTTCCTACTTATAGAAAATCCTAATATTCCGGTATTCTACGCCTTACCAAAATATATATATATATATATATATATATATATATATATATATATATATATATATATATATATATATATATATATATATATATATATATATATATATATATATATATATATATATATATATATATATATATATATATATATATATATATATATATATATATATATATATATATATATATATATATATATATATATATATATATATATATATATATATATATATATATATATATATATATATATATATATATATATATATATATATATATATATATTGGTAGGAATCTGGACACCTAAGCCAGATTTACTACCAAGAGCGGGAAGTGCAGGGGGCGTGTACTCCCCGCTATGCGATCTTACTTACAGACCCTAGCACGCATGTGATGCGTGCATTGGTCTCAATCTGCCCCAATTTCATTATGTTAATCTAGATCCCTTAATTGAAAATTGTTTATCTTGGTAAAATTTTTAAATCTAATAAGTAGTAATTCTTTTTAAGAATTACTAAGAAGCTGATATTATGAACTAATTGAAATAAATAATTATTAGCAATCTGCCATTCACAATATATACCTATATTCTGTTTATGCACTGTATCTGTCTTTGTGCTGCTTTATAAATATATATAATAATGTTTCTTCTCTCTTAGAACTGTTATTCTACTACATTGGTCTTGATATGTCTATTGTTCTTTAATAAGTGAACTCATTGATTCATAGTTTTTATTATTCAATATTGTGATTTTTATATATTGCTTAAATGAAGAGTTGCTCTTTAATCACACCTGCCTACTAATGAACTCAACCACAGGAAGTTTATTAAGACTCCTAAGCATCACCACTCGATACGCTTTGTAAAAAAAACCTTGGTAGGGGAAAATACCTCAAAGAAATAATTGGAACATTGTCTACTCCTCACTTCACTGTGTATACCATTTTGGGGCTTATACTTGCATGTTTTACAAGTACTGCCGAATGAAACTACCAGTTTACGAAAATAGAATGGAACAATATGCCAATAGATTTGAAACAAGGGGCTATCCTAAAAGAATTATTAAAGAAGCACTTAGCAAAACTAAGGAAAAGGACAAAAAGGTGATGTAGCCAAATAATTTGCGCAAGGAGAGATGTATTTGATTTATGCTCTTAACAACTTGAAACCAAATAGACTAAATGATTTTTTTGAAATAGCACCTTTCTTGGACTGATAATAATTTTTTATACATGCTTTTTTGAAGACCTTTGTCAATTATTTGATGGGGATATGAGTCTGGATCATAAAAATTAAAATAGATTTTTTGCTCTCCGGGGGTATAGCTCAGTGGTAGAGCATTTGACTGCAGATCAGGAGGTCTCTGGTTGAAATCCAGATGCCCCCTTAGTTGTAGCTGATTTTAATAATGTTTGTCTTGTCAAAGAGCTTTCAAAAACCAAGAAAGAAACTAATAATAGGGTCTCTGGCTATAATTGACCAGAGATCGATAAGAACCACATTCCTAGTAAGTTTCATCTTTAAATATGAGCTATTTTGAAGACCTTTGTCAATAAGATGAAAGAATAGTCATTTGTGTTAAATGCATTTTTTGAGTGCAGATCTGGTTTATATTTAGAAGCCATCAAGCATTGTGGGTTATAGAAGTAGACTGCAGATCAGGAATTCTGTGATGAAAGGTGGGGCTGTGTCTTAGTCAGACCTTTCTAGAATGACTTTTTCCATCAGATGAATGGTGCTAATTTATTTTATGGAGATATGGGATTGGATCATAAAAATTAAAAAAGCTTTGTGCTCTCAGCGGATATAGCTCAGTGGTAGAACATTTGACTGCAGATCAAGAGGTCTCTGGTTAAAATCCAGATGTCCCCTTGGTTGTAGCTAATTTTAATAATGTTTGTCTTGTCAAAAAGCTTTCAAAAACCAAGAAAGAAGCTAGTAATAGTATCTCTGGCTATAATTGACCAGAGATCGATAAGAACCACATTCCTAGTAAGTTTCATCTTTAAATGTGAGCTTTTTTGAAGACCTTTGTCAATAAGATGAAAGAATAGTCATTTGTGTTAAATGTATTTTTTGAGTGCAGATCTGGTTTATGTTCAGAAGCCATCAAGCATTGTGGGTTATAGAAGTAGACTGCAGATCAGGAATTCTGTGATGAAAGGTGGGGCTGTGTCTTAGTCAGACCTTTCTAGAATGACTTTTTCCGTCAGATGAATGGTGCTAATTTATTTTATGGAGATATAGGTCTGGATCATAAAATTTAAAGTAGCTTTGTGCTCTCAGGGGGTATAGCTCAGTGGTAGAGCATTTGACTGCAGATCAAGAGGTCTCTGGTTTAAATCCAGATGCCCCCTTTGTTGTAGCTGATTTTAATAATGTTTGTCTAGTCAAAGAGCTTTCAAAAACCAAGAAAGAAACTGATAATAGGGTCTCTGGCTATAATTGATCAGAGATCGATAAGAACCACATTCCTAGTAAGTTTCATCTTTAAATATGAACTTTTTTGAAGACCATTGCCAATTAGATGAAAGAATAGTCATTTGTGTTAAATGCATTTTTTGAGTGCAGATCTGGTTTATATTCAGAAGCCATCAAGCATTGTGGGTTATAGAAGTAGACTGCAGATCAGGAATTCTGTGATGAAAGGTGGGGCTTTGTCTTAGTCAGACCTTTCTAGAATGACTTTTTCCATCAGATGAATGGTGCTAATTTATTTTATGGAGATATAGGCCTGGATCATAAAAATTAAAGTTGTATTGAGCTCTCAGGGGGTATAGCTCAGTGGTAGAGCATTTGACTGCAGATCAAGAGGTCTCTGGTTCAAATCCAGATGCCCCCTTGGTTGTAGCTGATTTTAATAATGTTTGTCTTGTCAAAGAGCTTTCAAAAACCAAGAAAGAAACTAATAATAATAGGGTCTCTGGCCATAATTGATCATAGATCGATAAGAACTACATTCCTAGTAAGTTTCATCTTTAAATATGAACTTTTTTGAAGACCTTTGCCAATTAGATGAAAGAATAGTCATTTGTGTTAAATGCATTTTTTGAGTGCAGATCTGGTTTATATTCAGAAGCCATCAAGCATTGTGGGTTATAGAAGTAGACTGCAGATCAGGAATTCTGTTATGAAAGGTGTTGCTGTGTCTTAGTCAGACCTTTCTAGAATGACTTTTTCCATCAGATAAATGGTGCTTGCTAATTTATTTTATAGAGATATGTGCCTGGATCAGAAAAATTAAAGTGACATTGTGCTCTCAGGGGGTATAGCTCAGTGGTAGAGCATTTAACTGCACATCAAGAGGTCTCTGGTTCAAATCCAGATTCCCCCTTGGTTGTAGCTGGTTTTAATAATGTTTGTCTTGTCAAAGAGCTTTCAAAAACCAAGAAAGAAACTAATAATAGGGTCTCTAGCTATAATTGATCATAGATTGATAAGAACCACATTCCTAGTAAGTTTCATCTTTAAATATGAACTTTTTTGAAGACCTTTGTCAATTAGATGAAAGAATAGTGATTTGTGTTAAATGCATTTTTTGAGTGCAGATCTGGTTTATATTCAGGGACCATCAAGCATTGTGGGTTATAGAAGTAGACTGCAGATCAGGAATTCTGTGATGAAAGGTGGGGCTGTGTCTAAGTCAGAACTTTCTAGAATGACTTTTTCCATCAGATGAATGGTGCTAATTTATTTTATAGAGATATGGGTCTGGATCAAAAAAATTAAAGAAGCTTTGTGCTCTCAGCGGCTATAGCTCAGTGTTAGAGCATTTGACTGCAGATCAAGAGGTCTCTGGTTCTAATCCAGATGCCCCCTTGGTTGTTGCTGATTTTTATAATGTTTGTCTTGTCAAAGAGCTTTCAAAAACCAAGAAAGAAACAAATAATAGGGTCTCTGGCTATAATTGATCAGAGATCGATAAGAACCACATTCCTAGTAAGTTTCATCTTTAAATATGAACTTTTTTGAAGACCTTTGCCAATTAGATGAAAGAATAGTCATTTGTGTTAAATGCATTTTTTGAGTGCAGATCTGGTTTATATTCAGAAGCCATCAAGCATTGTGGGTTATAGAAGTAGACTGCAGATCAGGAATTCTGTGATGAAAGGTGGGGCTGTGTCTTAGTCAGACCTTTCTAGAATGACTTTTTCCGTCAGATGAATGGTGCTAATTTATTTTATGGAGATATGGACCTGGATCATAAAAATTAAATAAACTTTTTTTTTTCGGGGGGTATAGCTCAGTGGTAGAGCATTTGACTGCAGATCAAGAGGTCTCTGGTTCAAATCCAGATGCCCCCTTGGTTGTAGCTGATTTTAATAATGTTTGTCTTGTCAAAGAGCTTTCAAAAACCAAGAAAGAAACTAAAAATAGGGTCTCTGGTTATAATTGATCAGAGATCGATAAGAACCACATTCCTAGTAAGTTTCATCTTTAAATATGAACTTTTTTGAAGACCTTTGCCAATTAGATGAAAGAATAGTCATTTGTGTTAAATGCATTTTTTGAGTGCAGATCTGGTTTATATTCAGAAGCCATAAAGCATTGTGGGTTATAGAAGTAGACTGCAGATCAGGAATTCTGTGATGAAAGGTGGGGCTGTGTCTTAGCCAGACCTTTCTAGAATGACTTTTTCCGTCAGATGAATGGTGCTAATTTATTTTATGGAGATATGGGCCTGGATCATAAAAATTAAAGTAGCTTTGTGCTTACAGGGGGTATAGCTCAGTGGTAGAGCATTTGACTGCAGATCAAGAGGTCTCTGGTTCAAATCCAGATTCCCCCTTGGTTGTAGCTGATTTTAATAATGTTTGTCTTGTCAAAGAGCTTTTAAAAACCAAGAAAGAAACTAATAATAGGGTCTCTGGTTATAATTGATCAGAGATCGATAAGAACCACATTCCTAGTAAGTTTCATCTTTAAATATGAACTTTTTTGAAGACCTTTGCCAATTAGATGAAAGAATAGTCATTTGTGTTAAATGCATTTTTTGAGTGCAGATCTGGTTTATATTCAGAAGTCATCAAGCATTGTGGGTTATAGAAGTAGACTGCAGATCAGGTATTCTGTGATTAAAGGTGGGGCTGTGTCTTAGTCAGACCTTTCTAGAATGACTTTTTCCGTCAGATGAATGGTGCTAATTTATTTTATGGAGATATGGGCCTGGATCATAAAAATTAAAGTAGCTTTGTGCTCACAGGGGGTATAGCTCAATGGTAGAGCATTTGAATGCAGATCAAGAGGTCTCT